>CM044439.1:157994062-158034892 GCA_024363595.1 Xenopus borealis | reverse complement strand
CTTCCCAGAGACTATTATCCCACTGTTACTATAGGCACCATCTCTCCCTACTTTATCTGCCATTCCACAGCCACTGTCCCTTACTTGAAGCAAATAAATAATCGTTGGAAATAACCCTTATGGTATAATAGTACTATGCAACTGTCAACTGTAATGGGTGATAGCATGCAGCTAGTGAACATGAAGGTATGTCAGATAAAAGAAGAACAGCTGAGTCTTTCCATCCGGTAACAGTTTCCAGAACTTCCTCGCTTTGAATGTATATTCTCTCCATCAGTTCTTTCCCCCTTTTTTCTATATCCGGCTGCTTCCCTTAAACACAGCCCGTGTCCTTTGGCTGCTTTTAAGTCAATATTTCATGACTATTCTATGCTAATGTCCTTTTACTGGATCTCTTCAAAATTCATTCAGACATTCCCTGTTAATTGAAAGCAGGGAGATTGCAATGGATCAGTGTCAGCATGACATAATCACGTTTCCTCAGCAGCATCCACCCGACCTGATAGACTTGGCTTCATCATTAGCTGCCCTGCTGCACTCTATCAACCAATTACCCAGAGTGGCAGGAGTTCAAAGCTACCAGCGAGCAGCACAATAAATGAAGATGGCTTCTTTATTTAAAGGAGTTAAACCTGATACCATTAACGCTCGGCTGCTATGAGTTTTCTCTCTTGCTTTTTCTTTTTCTTTTTTAAAGATCCAAAAGTAGCATGGATTCTTAAATGCCTGGATTCCTTCTGCTTCTAAGTTACATGAAGGTTTAAAGTTCAAGTGCTAATTTCAGGTCAGCCGTCTCTTTAATACGTCCAAATTTCACTTTTTGTTATTCTGAGTCCTGTGTGTAACTTAAGTGTTTATAATCAGTAGTTGAAAATGGTTCTCATCTCAATAAAGAACGCTGGAGACAAGAAGCAGACTCCTATCGGCCTGTCCCGGGTCTGCTTTGTGTCTAATTTCTGTTCAAAGGTATTAAAGTAACTTAAGACTTGAGAAACCATTTATTTTTATACCTGGTGGATTTTTTTTTTTTTATATTTTCTCAATTCGAAATCCAGATCAAAAATATTGACGTGTTAAATAAAGCATAACCTGTTCATTAACTTCAGGTATGTAATAGATTGGGCTTTGTTTCCTTAGTTATATACATCTAGTATATTCGCCTTAAATGACATCAAGTGGCATTTTTTTAAGCACATTGAGGTTTTTTTTTCATGAATTGTTACATTTTTTTTCTAAAACTCTGAAAATTTGAGATTTGTCAAGGGATAAGTACAAAAAAATGTAATGCAAAACTTTGCCAAGTAAAAGCAGTAAAGGTCCTACAGAAGACAAGGGGGCAAATTCAGTAAAGCGCGAAGCATCTAATGCTAGAGCTAATTCGCCAACGTGATGTAAATTCGCAACTTTGCGAATTTACTAAGTTAGTCTCTGGCAAAAATTCGCTAGCGAAGTAGATAGACTAGCGCAAGTTCGCATCCTTACACCAGGCGAAGTTGCGCACTGAGGAAGGGACGTAACTACCCTAATTCACTAAGATGAACATTTTTCTGAACGTTACCTCTTGCGCTAGACTTTACTTCGCCAGGTCAGACCTGGTGACGTTCGATACAATAGATAGGAGTTTGAAAATTCCCAAAAAATGCTGGCTTCTTTTACCTTTTGTAGGGTGATAGTCTGAAAAATAGCGTAATTTTTTGGGGGTTACCCTCCTTGCCCCCTACATTTCCTAACATATGGCAACACAACTATACAGGGGGCACATGTAGGGCAATAGGACAACTTTATTTTATTTATTAAAGGTTTCCTGGGCTTGTGTAGTGGAATGTAGTGGCTGTAACATTTACTTATATTATACGTTTAACTTTGCGCCATATGCAAATTAGGCATCGCTAAATGTGCTTTGCCTGGCGAAGTAACAGTAGCGGAACTTCACTAACATCCGCTGCCCTGAGTGCAAATTCGCATTTTTGTGAATTTGCGGCGGGCTGGCGAATTTCGCGCTTTAGTGAATTTGGCCCAATGGGAGCTGCTCTCGTCCTGTTGGACTATTTTCAGTTTTTGGATTTTTTTTCCCACTTGTAGTGATGGGTAAATAAAATCGCCAGAGATGAATTTGCAACGAATTTCAGCATTTCACTGCAAATAAATGAATTCACGAAACTGCGGTGACAATTCTTGTAAAAGAAAATTGTCAAGTGTCAGAACTGTCGCTCGCATAAAAATTTCATGTGTCAAAATTATTCAGAAACCCACTGGGGGTCATTTATAAAGTTTGCGCAGCGCATAATTATTCGCAAACGGTAGTTTTGCCCATGCTTTTTCCTGAACGCTAAAATATTGCACTACTGTGCCCGTCTTTCCGGTTTTTGCCAATTCGCATTGTGAATTAATTTTCACAAATGACTCGCAAACGAGACGGGTCTTTGCGTGAGTACAGGCACTTTGTGAGGTTGTAAGTGAAAATAGGGTTGACAGTACCTCAAATTTGCAATTTGCGAAACTGTTTTGCGAATATTTTCTCCACCACCAAAGTTCTGACGCAGAGTGTTCGCATAAATATTCGCAATTCACAATGGATCAGGGCAAAAATATTCACTTTGCGAACCAATCTGCCCTGCGCAAAGTTTATAGATGAGCCCCACTGACTTTAATGAAAAAAATGATTTTGACGCCAATTGACTTCTATGCATTTTGCTAATCTTTTGCTGTTTTACGAATTTTGCGGTAATTTCATGATTTTTCAGGCTAAGTGAAACTGCCCAGATTTGCCCATCACTACCCGCTCGTATATTGTCCAAAACACTCAAATTTTTTGAGGTTTTCGTCAGTTTTTTAGCGAATTGTTCATTGCCTTTTTTACGTTTGTACTTTATTTATTTGGATCTTTTTATAACTTTCATGGCATTCGTGATTTTAGAGAAAATGAGCTTTAGCGTGGTTTCATAAAAGTGTATTATAATCAAGATTTGATGTTATAGCAGTTACATACATATATTCTTCATTCTTTCTTAAATGGCTGGTTCATCTATACGTTTTTAGTATGTTACATAATGGCTAATTCTAAGCAACTTTTCATTAGGTCTTTATTTTATTTTTATTTTTTTTTAATTGTCTTCTTCTTTGGAGTCTTTCCAACTTTCAAATGGAGGGGTCACTGACCCCGATCTATAAAACAAATTCTCTGTAAGGCTACAAATGTTTTGTTATGGACACGTTTTTTTACTCCTCTTTCAATTCAAGCCCTCTCCTATTCATATTCTAGTCTCTTATTCAAATCAATGCATGGTTGCTATGGTAGTTTGGACCCTGACAACCAGATTTCTGAAATTTCTAAAAAAAAACCCTCAAATAATGAAAACTGAAAACCAATTGCAGATTGTCTCAGAAAATAACTCTCTACATCATACTAAGAGTTAGTTTAAATGTGAACCACCCCTTCAATGCAAGCCCAGTGAAATACTTGTTATCCAAATACTTGCTTTTTATATGAGCAGTTCTATGTTATAAATTCTTTTTAAATATTCCAATTCTCCCTCTAATGCTATTCCGTTATCTACTAGTTAGTCCACTATTATTGTAATAATTAGTGATTATTAGTAATAATTAGTGATGGGCGAATCGCTGGCGTCTTGCTTCACAGCAAAAAAATTTGCGAAGCGCCGCCGTGTCTCGTTTTGGATGTGGGCATCTGTCTTTGGACGCTGGCATCCATTGCCGGCGTCGAAAAAAAATCTGTTTTTTTGAACGCCGGCAATGGGTGCCCAAAACAAGACGCCGGTGAATTTTTGCCGAAAATTCACCCATCACTAGTAATAATGGCTGCTTTGGTATTTGTTCAGCGCTTTTTTTCCGTTTTTATATTTGGATCTTTTTATAACTTTCATAGTATTCGTGATTTTAGAGAAAATTTGATTAATCATGGTTTCATAACACTCTAATATAGTTAAAATCCCACCTTCAATAAATGTGCCTCCCCGTGTTATAGCAGTTACATACCTTCAGTCTTTTTAAATTCTTCATTCTTTCTTAAATGGGTGGTTCACTTTTAAGTTAACTTTTAGTATGTTATAGAATGGCTAATTCTAATTAACTTTCAATTGGCCTTCTTTTTGGCTCTTTATAGTTTTTAAATTATTTGCCTTCTTCAGACTCTTTCCAGCTTTCAAATGGGGGTCACTGACCCCATCTAAAAACAAATGCTCTGTAAGGCTTCCCTTTTCTGTGTAATAATAAAACAGTAGCTTGTACCTGATCCCAACTAAGATATAATTAATCCTTACTGGATATAAACCAATCCTATTGGGTTTAATTAATATTTAAATTATGTTTTATTAGACTTAGGGACCTATTTACTAAAGTCGTGTGAAGGAATCGAAATTTGAAATTTGATTGAATTCCTATTTTACGATTTTTTCAAATTTCGAATATGCAAATTAGGTCTCTTTGGCCATCGAATTTTGCAAATTCGATCAAATCGAATAGATCGAACAGATTGGATAAAATTCTTTTCAACTATTTGATCATTCAATGGTCTACCCAGGGTAGGAGGGTAGGGGTTTTTTTTTTTTTTTTAAAAAAGGTTGAATTCGCCTTTACATGTCTCCGCCCATGATGCCACATGGGAGAATTAAAACTCCAATTTTTGGTGTCTAGGCAGTGCTGTGTGTTTGGCATGAGACTTGGGATGCACCGAATCCAGGATTTGGCTCGGTATTCGTCCAGGATTCTGCCAGTTTCAGCAAGATTCAGCCGAATCCTTGTGCCTGGTCAAACCGAATACTTAAGATCATGTGACTTTTTGTCACAAAACAAGGACGTAAAAAATTTTTTTGCCACACACTTTGTGCGCACGTGCCTTTTACTCTTCCTCTCAACAATTTGCATATGCAAATTAGGGTTCGGATTTGGTCCGGTATTCGGCCAAATCTTTCACAATGGATTTAGAGGTTTGAATGAATCCAAAATAGTGGATTTAGTGCATCCCTACATGAGACAAGTAAATAACTTCTGATTTCAGAAGGCTTCACTTTGCATGTAGTAATTGCTTGTGAAGGGCTTTTTGGCTCCTTTCAGTCCTTCTCACCCTAACCAGGTTCGTTTTTTTTTCAGGTCTCAAATCTGTATAATAAAAATGAAAAGCAATTGCAAAACCGTCTCAGACTGACTCTCTACATCATACTGAAAGTTAATTGAAAGGGGAACAAACCCTTTAAATAAAAGCCCTATTGGGTGAGAGAGAGGAATCAGTGTAGGTAGCAAAGGCCATCAGAGGCTCAGTCAAACAGATAAAGTATAAACTGTCAGTGATGGAGGTTCATAAGAGAAGATGCTTCCAGTAAAGCAATGGGTATCAGTTGGAACCAGCAAGGTGGGGGCAGAAGGCCAATGAGGAAAAGGCAAGACCTGGAAGAGGGGTCATTTACGACTTACACAAATCATCCCAAAGGTCACAGATAAGGTGTAACAGAACAGAGAAAAACAGAAATGTTTTGTTTAAAAGCAATGTGAATGGCAAGCAGAAAACATGCCACAACTCTTTTACACAGGAACCTTCAATCTGCTTCTTATATATTTGATTTAACAATACTTTTTATTCCATTTTTTGTTATTTTTGTTTTGTTTTTGCACAGTACTTTTACTTAAGGACTGTTATTTTAACTTGTAAAGATTTGGGCTACACTGGCCTCTTCTAAGGGCAGAGACACACGGGAAGATTGGAGGAGATCTAGCCGCCCGGTGAGCAGTGATGGACGAATTTGGAATGTTCCAAATTTTTTGCAAATTTCCTGATAAATGCGCAAAACATTGAAAAATTTGCAAAACACAGCTGGCGTCTCTTTTTGGACGCCGCCGCACATTCACGATGGCATCCAAAATAACAGGCGCCGGGGCGCCGAAAACACAGACGCCAGTGTCGTTTTTTTTTTATGCCGGTGAATTTTCAGCGGGCAAATTTTCGTGGGTGTTTTTGCGAATTTATTAGACGACGGCGAATCGCGGGAATTCGGTGCAAATTCATGCCAGGCAAATAAATTTGCCCATCACTACCGGCGACTAATCGGCTCTTCTTCGGGTGGCTAATCTAAATCGCTGGTGATATGGCACTTGGAGCGCTTCGTCTTCTGAAGTCGCCAGAAGTTGCCTCACGAGGAAATTTTGGGCGAATAAATTCCCTGAATCTTCCCGTGTGTCTGTGCCCTAATAGCTCTTTTCCATGCTGAGCCCAAATAAGCAAAAGAATGTTATTAAAGGTATATGGCCAATTCTAAGCAACTTTTCAGTTAGTCTTTTTGTTTTTATAGTTGCTGAATTGTTTGCCTTCTTCTTATGACTCTTTCCCGCTTCCAAATAGTCACTGACCCCATGGTTTTTGAGTTATTTAGCTTTTTATTCAGCCGCTCTCCATTTTGCAATGCGTTCGTTGCTGCGATCCAAATTACCCTAGTAACCATGCACCGATTTGAATGAGAGACTGGAATATGAATAGGTCTGAATAGAAAGAGGAGTAATAAAAAGTAGCAATAACAATACATTTGTAGCATTACAGAACATTTGTTTTTTAGATGAGGTCAGGGATCCCATTTGAAAACTGGAAAGAATTATAAAAAAAAAAAAAAAATGACGGCCAATTGAAAAGTTGCTTGGAATTGGCCATTCTACAATATACTATAAGTTACCGTAAAGGTGAACCACCCCTTTGAGTATATAGTTCTACGCTGTGATTGCATTGGAATATTCAGTTCTATCATTCCCTCATCCAGCAGATTCTACTTATCTTGCTATTCTGCACAACAGCAATGTAATGTGTTTAAATGTGTCGAATGGTAAAGTTGATCTTCACATCTTGCCATTATAATGAAAGCACTGAATGTCCTTTTCCCAGTTTTCCTTGCACTGATTGCTATTCCGTCCAGTGTCTGTATCAGATCTGCTGAGCAGGGGCACAAAGCAGAGACACAGATCTTGTCTGTTCCTTTCTATAAATCAGAGTCAAAGCTGAGGATGTGAGTTCTCACAATTAGTGTTGGGCGAAACGGGCGCGTTTCGCTTCGCAGAATTTCCAGAGAAATTCGCGAATTGGCGAAAAATTAGCGAAACGAGTCACTTTCGTCGTTTTCGCGTTTCGTTTTTGGCAGCGAATTTTTTTCGGCAAATTTTTCCTGCTGTTTCGCGAATTTATTCGCCAGCGGCAAATCGCGGGTATTCGCCGCGAATTCGCCCCTGGCGAATAAATTCGCCCATCACTACTCACAATGAGAAGAGCAGAGCTTTGGGCCAGGGACACAGGGGAGTGAGGAATTTTGCCTGGGTTGTATAAGCATTGACACTTTCAGAGAGGATTAGATCATAGAACTCCAAGGTAACTTCTAATATCCTCATATTTTGCAACAGGGGGTACTTTATTTATTATAATAAACAAGTTTCAGTGAGTCATGTGACAGAAATGACATCACTACTCACCATTTAGAATGGATGACATCAGCGCTCACTGTTTATAAGGATGAAATCTACAAGATATTCATGGCTTTTGTGTATAATAAAGTGTTAATGCACATGAATAGCCTGTAAATTACTCACTTAATTAGTCACATAACTCCCTGAAACTTGTGTATTATAATAAATAAAGTAGCCCCTGTTGCAAAATAGGAGAATATTAGAAGTTACCTTGGAGTTCTATGACCTTGTGCTTTTATGTGGTCATGGAACTGCTTGTTAACTTATAATATCCTTATAATACACAAAAGCTGTGAATATCTTGTAAATTATATTCTTATAAACGGTGAGTTCTGATGTCATCAGTTATAAACAGTGAGTTCTGATGTCATTTCTGTCACATGACTCACTGAAACTTGTGTATTATAATAAATAAAGTACCCCCAGTTGCAAAATATGAGGATATTAGAAGTTACCTTGGAGTTCCATGACCTGTATAAAAACACTCAGCCTTCGGCCTCAAGAGGGGGTACTTTATTCACTATGTAATATACATCAGCCATGATTATCCTGTAAATGATATCCATATAAACAGTGCTTAGTGATGTCATCCATTATAATCGGCACTTAGTGATGTCATTTCTATCTCATCACTCACTGAAACTTGTGTATTAAATAAAGTACCCCCTGTTGCAAAATATGTGGATATTTGTAGTTACCTCGGAGTTCCATGTTATAAGTTCCATATTATAAGTTGCCAGGAAGTTCCATGGAACCCCTTGGTAACTTATAACAGCCTTACATTTTACAAGAGGGGGTACTTTATTCACAATATATTTTATAATAGGGGGTACTTTATTCACTATATATACGTAGAAATTGTTACTGGCTGAATAAATGTACTGTAAGAAATCTCATCATCGGTACATCCAATATAATATGGGGGTATTGCATCTGGTCTACACAATGATGATGATGATTATCATTATATAGGGTTGGGACTTGTTATCCAGAACCCTGGGGACCTATAGTTTTCCTGATCTTTTCGTAATTTGGATCTCCATACCTTAAGTCAGCTAAAAATTGTTTAAACTTTAATTAAGGTTTGTTTTTCTTCCAATAAGGATTAATTATATGTTAGTTGGGATCAAGTACAAGCTACTGTTTTATTATTACAGAGAAAAAGGAAATCATTTTTTAAAAGTTTAATTTTTTGATTAAAATGGAGTTTCTGGGGGACTGCCTTTCCATAATTTGGATAACAGATCCAATACCTGTAATTTATAGACCCAACATGTTCTTTAGAGCTGGTAAGAGTAGAATACAGTTTCCAAGTACTGACTCTTATAGAAGCTTAATTCTACAGCTTACAATCTAAAAGAAGAAGTAGGCATGAGACAGAAGATTGTGGGGACGGACAAAATTCATTCATGGCTCTTCTCAAGTGTCTTACTTCTTACTTTATTCTTTCTAGTGATCAGCGAATGTATCCCGTTTCACTTCGCCGAATAATTTGCGAATTTCCAGCGAAATTCTCAAAAATGGCAAAAAATTTCGCGAAACGAGTGACGTCTCGTTTTTTTATTTTACGCTAGCGAATTTTCGTCAGGTGAATTTTCACTGGTGTTTCGCAAATTTATTCGCCGGCGGCGAATCGTGGGAATTCGCTGCAAATTCGCCCATCACTAATTCTTTCTAAACTATGCCCCTTTTATCATCTTGCGTGCACAGATATAGATATATAGTATCTTGTTTGCATGTTGTGTGTGTGTGTGTGTGTGTGTGTGAGAGAGAATGATAAAGAACCATATAGTGTTGAAGGGATAAAATCAAAGATTTGTGTTCCTTTCATGTTGTGGTGACATGACTATTGAATTATATTCTTCATTTGCTTCCACTAATCTCCGTTCAGTAAACATGACTATTCTTAACATGATCCGGATGACAAGTTCCTTTGGAGGACTGTTTGGGGATTTCAAGAATAAAGTAAAAGCCACAGTTTATATGAAATGCTTTTGTTTAATTTTGTTGGCAGTTATGATGAAACGCCTGGGCTGAAATGGCATGGTAAGAAGTCAGAGTCCTTTTAAAATCCCAACATTTTTACCTTCTGTTATATGTCTCTCGCAATCGACTGATCTCACTAACAAATACTACCTAATGCACCCTATAAATTTAGAATTTCAGTAGGCCGGTCGTGGGATCAGCCAAAACAAGAACGGACACTTAAAGTGAAACTGTTAAACGTTACCGACACAAGCCGAAGTTTAAACACAATTGTCGCTAATGAACCTTTTCATCTTTCCTTAAAGGTTTACATAGTACAGTTCTTGTGGGTAGTTTGATGTGGCATGGATAGATAATCTAGCAGGTCCCTTTAATGATGTCCTACATCTGTCTTGTTGTGTTTGAACTTTAGTAAAAAAAAAAAAAGAAAACAGCTTTTTTAAAGCCTTCCCTAGTGCAGACTGAGTGCAGACATCTGGAAAAGTTAAGAAGTCATCCGTGTTTTAGAACAGCAGTTACTGAAAAGGGCAATGGGCAGACAATAATTAAAGTCACCTTGGGTCCTGTTTATTTTTCTAGCTTTGGTTCTGGATCCCAAGGCAAGTTCAAAGTCCTGAAACTCCATGCGGCCGTAGGAATGCCATTTTGGGACTGCCCATACATAACTTCCCAAGGTTTAACAGAATTTGCATTTCCATGTATGTCTGCCATTTGCTATCTAAGTAACATGCATTTAATATCTCAACTGCCATTTTATTTGAATCCAAATGTGACAAGTCACCCATCTGCACATGCACTTTTTCCGGGGATTATCATTTAGTAGAGAGGTAAGCTATGGATCTAGGGCTTAAAGTCAGAGACACCATGGCTTCATACAAAATGAAGGTTTATTAATCATGAAGCATTCCCAACAAAATACAACAGAACACAGAGTTCAGCAACTTCATTACAAAACATTCAGGGTTTTCCCTCTCAACATCCAGGGAAGCTCTCCCCCTCTTGAACTTCAGACCATTTGGGCTTCTCACTAAGTCCTGCTGGCTTCCCTACTTGGACTCAGGCACACTAGCCTTGCCAGTCCCTTCTCCCCTCCAGGGATTCAAACTCACTAGTCTCTTAACCTTTCTTCTCCTACGATGGATCTAGGAAGAAGATCGCTTGGGGGAACATGGCTCCTGTGAACTCCGCTAGAGAGGACCTAGAAAAAGGGGTAAGTAACAAGTTAGGGGGAGGTAGCCTGGTGGGGCTAATCAGGAGAGGGGGATTTTTGCGCCAAGGGGGTTGAATTCCCCTTTAAATGCACTATTTTCAGTGCATTTCTGCTCCAAGACAGAGGTGTTTCCCAAACAACCTGTCAAACAGTGAAATTTCACCATGGAAAATATTTGTTCATTGTTTTAAAGACAGGGTTGAACTGGTCCAGAAAAATACAGAGACATATGTGAGTAGTGATGGGTGAATCTCCCGAGATTCGCTTCGCCGAAAAATTTGTGAATTTCCAGCGGGACGCTTTTGCCGCGGCGCATCGTTTTCATTGCGTCGCGTCTTTTTTTTGACGCGCAACTTGTTTTTCCGGCGAATTTTCACCAAGCAAAATTTCGCTGGCGATTCGCAAATTTATTCGCCAGCGGCGAATCGCGGAATCCGCAGCAAATTCGCCCCTGGTGAATAAATTCGCTCATCACTATATGTGAGAACTCTGGACCAAGGAAGAAGCTTTAGAGAAAAAGTCCAAGTTTGTGGTAAACTAAAGGGATCAGGAGTAGTCGTAGTCGAATTTCAGGCAGTAGTTCAAATGGCAGTCAGCAATGGATCGTGTTAACAGGTGCAAATAAGAGTTAAAGTTCAGGAATACAATTAAAAACTATTTAGGAACACCCAGGAGTATAGGTAGCAATTCCTATTTTCGGGCATTGAACCCGTGACCTGGAAGGTCTTTTATTACCATCTTGGACGGGGAGCAGATCGCTCTGGAAAGGAGTGCTTCCAGAATCCTGTAAATGAGGCACTGGTATGGGGAATGAAACCATAGGGGCCATTAAACCTATGGGTCCCTACATTTATTTAAGGGGTTCAACCATTTTTACTGAGCCACAGAATGACTTGTGATGAATATCAACATTTCTGGGGGGGATAACCCTCTTTTGTGATGAATGCAGGGTTATTCACCAAAATGCTAAGCTTCATCAAAAGCCAGTTTATGGATCAATAAATTTGTCTAAAAACTTTAATTGTATATGAGTGCCTTTCCTGTTGTACAAGTATGGGACCTGATATCCAAAATGCTCAGGACCTGGGGGATTTCCAGATAAAAGTTCTTTCCTTAATTTGGATCTTCATACCTTCAGTCTACTAAAAATGTAATTGAAATATGAATTAATATTAAATAAACTCAATGGGATTGGCGTGCCTCCAGAAAGGATTAATTAAATCTTAGTTGGGATCAGTTAGAAAGTACTATTTTATTATTACTGATAAAAAAGCAACCATTTCTAAAAATTTAAACGATTTCATTAAAATTGAGTCTATGGGAGATTGCTTTCCTGTAATTGGGAACTTTCTGGATAATGGATTTCCGGATAATAAAACAGGTATACTGGGAACAACTGTGACATTAAACCGTTGAATAAACAGAGAACAGGGGATTTTCTTTTATAAGCCAACAGGCCCCATAGACGTTCTAGCATTCCCTTTAAAAAAACATGTTTTATACGTGTTAAATATATATTTTAGTGTTTGCCCCACTTTACATCAAAACTAAAACCTTCTCTAAAATAAACAGGGAAAGAAAAAGCTTTTACTGGGGCTCATGTTCATTAACATCAAAAACAATATGATTAATAGACGTTCAGAGATATTGACTAGCCATGAATGCATTTGCGAAACGCATTTCCCAAACACCTGTGAGTTTTTGGTATAATGAAATTTTGTAATTAAATGTTTCAGCTGACCATTAATACAGGTTCTTCATTGTAATACAGTCGCCCCTACACCTGCAATGAGTTGTCCATTTGCAGTTCACGGGGCTGACAGACACATGCTAAATATTTCTGAGCTAACTGTAGCCTTGACATGGCACAACACCAATATAAACATATTTCTTACCATGACGCTCGGTCTAGTTATGTGGGTATAATGGTTCCTTATACAGTTCAACGCTGACCAAAATGTAAAAATCTCAATGTAACAATTGTCTTTTTTTAACTGCAGTCTTGTCAGCTAGTGTCAAATTATTTGGATATGTTTCAAGGGATTTTATAGACTATATTTCTCTGATTATTATAATTATCCTTTATTTGTATAGCACCAACATATTCAGGCTTCACAAAGGTTATTCATCGTTCACACCAGTATCAGCTCCCAATGGAGGTTACAATCTAAGTTCACAGTCACATTCACTAGGATCAGTTCCATCAGGTTCATTGCTTATCCTGCTTGCATATTATTGGAGCGTGGGAGGAAACCATAATACCTGGGGGAAAACCCGTGTAGACATAGGGAGAATGGGCAGCAGAGTCTATATCGCTCATGAGCTACACCCTGCTCCAGTTTACCATATACCATCACTGATGGTAACAGACAATATTAACAATACCGATAAGTTTTGCCCAAAACACCCTAATACAAGTCTAGACTGAGAATCAATATAGGCCTTGCTGTTTTAAATACACTAAGGCCCAAACAACCCCACCAGCCCACTAGTGACTGACAATGGCAGTGTTTCCCAACCAGTGGCTCACAAGCAACATGTTACTCACCAACCCAGTGTTGGACTGGCCCACAGGGATACCAGGAAAACTCCCGGTGGGCCCAGGTGCTAGTGGGACCTCTTGCTTCAAAGAATTTGGCCTATTTCATTTTCATTCCCTATTTCTTTATGTGGAAAAAGAGGCTGGAAGAATGGAAGAATAGAGTATAGTAAGTAGATATAAAAGAATAAAGAGGTTAAGTGAGGACAGAAGGAATAATAGTTTGGAAACTTGGGCCCCTGGTCTAAAGTTTTCTGGTGGGCCCCTGGCATCCCAGTCCGACACTGCACCAACCCCTTTGATGTTTCTCCCAGTGGCCTCAAAGCAGGTGCTTACAGGCTTTTAGGTAAGTTTTGGTTGTATAAAAACAATGTGTACCACCAAACAGAGCCTGTTGTAGGCTACCAGTGTACATAGGGACTGCTGGATAGCCAACCACAGCACTTATTTGACTGGTAGCCTACAGGAGGCACTGTTTGGCATCCCCAGAAAATATTTTCATGCTTGTGTTGCTCCTTTTATATTTGAATGTGGCTAACAGATAAAAAAGGTTAGAGACCCCCGTCTATGGCATCTTACAGCAGCCCCTCTGGAGCTTCCCAGAATCCACAGATGGCCAGATTGTTACTTTACCCATCCTTTGATTGTTTTGGCCTCTGAATTTATTCAGCTGAGGAGACTGGAAGGTTCCATCCCAGGGATGAAGTTATTTAGTTGACCATATCTGTGGCCATTCATGTGTAACCAAATGGTCACTTGTTCAACATTAGGGTTGAAAGGGTGGCTCTGCTAGAGTGTGACTAACATATGATAGTAAGTGAGAGGAAGCAAAAAGGCAAAACAAGCTAAAATGACCAATCAATCGTTTGATAAATTGGCAGAAATAGCTCCTCTACTCCTCAATGGCCACTGTCCATTCTTATAGCATAGAATAAGTGATGTCCAGCACCACAAACCCTATAAAGGCACAATGCTGCAGGGCCACTAGCTGAATGAATGTACCCTATAAAGGCACAATGCTGCACTGCCACTGTCTAAATGAATATATCCTATAAAGGCACAATGCTGCAGGGCCACTGACTTGATGAATGTACAGACCATCCCTGAGCAAAGCAAGAAGTGACATTAACTAGATATTATCACAGTGCTCCCTTTGCACAATGTGTCTGTGATCATTAGTGATGAGCTAATCTGCCCTGTTTTCGTTGAAAAAAATCTATGGGTGACTTTTGTGTAGCAAAATATATTAGAGTCTATGGTGACTTTTTTCTCACTCTAACTGCATTAAAGTCAAAATTGAGCTGATGAAAGTCCGAATGTATTTCATTATTTTTATTACAAACATCCAACCAACTCTGAATTTCCTATTGGACCTTATTTATCATAGAAGAAGCTTGCAGTGCATACAACATTAAAGTGGACCTGTCACCCCAAAAAAATTTTAAAAATCATATTTTATCACATTAGTCAAGCAAAATGAACATCAATTACACTATATAAATTATTTTAATCTTGTTTTCTTCAGTCTGGTAATTCATAATTATATCAGGCAGAAGCCATTTTGTGGACACTGTTATTAAGACAAGCCTTGTATCATCTCAGAATCTTGTTTGTGCACCAGAATGGGGGACCCGATGTCTATTTAGTTGCGATAGTGTTATACAGCATAATAGCGGAGCTCACCCGTGTCAGTCGTGCTGCTCTTTCTCCACTCCAGTCGCTGATCCTGCGTAATGTCTGCGGCTTCCAATCCGCTGTCCTGATCAATGGCTTCCTGTATATCCGCAAGGCGCTGACCGGAATCATGGAGGAGACTCGCTCATTCAAACTTCACTGTGGCTTTATTGTGCACATTTTTAAATTACAGACAGTGGGTGGTGAGAGATTAATTTAAAAATGTGCACAATAAAGCCACAGTGAAGTTTGAATGAGCGAGTCTCCTCCATGATTCCGGTCAGCGCCTTGCGGATATACAGGAAGCCATTGACCCGATGTCTATCCCCATGTCCTGGCTACACAATTAAATGGTTAAGAGAACTGGGGGAATGTGTGGGGAGCAGTGACATCTAGGAAGTGCTGAATGGAAAGTGAAAGTAATTATCTGTCCCTCCTCTATGCCTAAGGCATAGAGGAGTGTCAGACAATATTTGATTGACAGCTGAGATTTTTAAATGAGCTTAAAACAGCTATGAATGGTTTGATAAAAATTTGAAATTGGATTTCATGCTTAATTTGAAAAGGACTTTTATTATACAAATTTTTGTGTCTGGGTAATGGGTCCACTTTAAGGGGCCGATTTATTAAATTCACGTGAAGGATTCGAAGTTGGATTGAAGTTGGATCGAATTTCGAACGTAGGATTTCTTCGTTTGGTCGAATATGTGAATTGTGGGATATCGATCATCGAATAGGGAATGGTCGAACGATCGAATACATTTGAATAGAGTCGAATGGACGAATATTCAATCATTCGATCATTCGAACAGCGAAGGATTTTATTTTTTAAGTTTTTTCAATTGCCTACTTCGGCAGATTGGACCTACCGAATTGCAACAGAAGCCACTCGGCTTCTGAGACTAAGTCCTGATCGATTAGGATGATTTCTTCGTTCAGTCGAATGATTTATTTCGACTGATCGAATAGGTTTGTATTCGATCGTCGAATGATCGAATATCGAATAAAAGGTAGCCTAGAACTATTGAATTAACATTCGAAAATCGAATGCTAATCGAATATCGAATAGAAATAAATTATTTTTGGGGAATAATAGTAAATTTGCCCCTTAGCATTGATTTGCAGTTCAATTGTGGACTGTTAAAAATAACAGTGAATTGATTCAGGCTTTCATACAGGTCAAGGATTTTGAGGATAACTTCAGGAATGCAAAATAACAATAGTTGTGAGTCCCTCCAAAAAAACAATCAAGGGTAATTAAAAAGTACAAAAAAATGTATTAGGTCATAATGAAAGGCGGCCTAACGCATTTCGTGCCTGTTGGGGAACTTACTCATAGGCTAATGTACATGTCTTATATAGGGATAGTGCCTGTACTATTGGCACCTACTGTTTTTGTTATAACTTCAGGAATGATCAAAATGTCCGACTATAACTAAAAAACAAGCCTTGAATTCTCTTTTCAGATAATGCACCGTCCTTATGCATTTTCTGTGGGGGTTACATTCTACCTTTTACATTATTCATGCTACTGTAGGTCAAACAAACAAAAAAATGTATTCAATGTAGTGCTGTTTATTCTAGTAAAACAGATCGATCATATGGTTTTTAATCAGAATCATAGCCAACAGTTTAACATTTCCAAAGCTGTTATAATGACAAATGGGGAATTTTCTTATGACTTCAGCTATTAGAGTCAGACCCAGGGTGCTTTTGATGTCTGCTGAAGGGTACATATCTGCTAGGAGCAATGTGAATTTGTTTAGAAGGAACAGCTGAACATTACGTTATTGGTGAAAGAAGAGTTTGTTATCGGAGCAGAATTCGGTTGCTTGCATGAATATGTTTTTTTTTTAAATATATATAATACTTTAGACACTCTGTAGTGTATGTATATTGTACAGTTATGGGATCTGTTATCTAAAGGCTGTCTCCCAAACATATTTCCTCATTCTCTGTAATAAGAAAATAATACATTGTACTTGATCCTGCCTAAAATATAATTAAACTTTATTGTGGGCAAAGCAATCCCATTGGGATTAATTCATGTTTAAATGATCTTTTAGTAGATTTAAGCTATTCAGATTCAAGCTATGGAAAGAACCTTTGTCGGGAAAACCCAGGCCCTGAGCATTCTGGATAAAAGGTCCCGTATTTTGTGCTGTCAGGACAAAAAAGTCACTCTTTGTTCTTCCTTTTCTGAGAATGAATGACATTGGTGGGATAGAGAAATTCTTTCTTATCCTTGTTTGGGGATGGATACTACTACAACATAAGAGATTCACTGGAGGCCCCTGAGTAAGGACTATAGCTGAGTAGTTTTATGCCCCTTCCCTACATGTAAGTTGTTTAATTGTATGGGATGCTTGGTCCGTACCTTTCTCTCTACAGTGTCATGGCTCCTCACCTTTTACATAAATACTATAAATACATAAATACTATAATAAAGAGTTAGTACATTTAGTAGACTTATAGGTGCAAGGATTTCTCTTTTTATACCAAGAGAACATCAGTACATTATGAATTTAGTGATCCCTGTTCACATTTAAAACCCTAAAATGGTAAATAATTTAAGAAATTATATATTCAAGCAATGTTGCCCTTCTATCCAAAAAAAAAGCATCATATGGTAGTGAATTTTGTGTATGGACATAAAAGCTGGCCAAAAAGGACTAAATGGAATAATGAGTGGTTAAAAGATAAGAAATCATGAAATATATATAGCCTTGAGCTCTCAGCATGCTCTAAATGAACTATTTCAATGTTTACACTATGAAAAAGGCCTGACTGATTACCATACAAATAAATACAGTTCATGGTAAAACTTAGGTGCAGGATTACAATAGCTTCTTGCAAAAAAGGATAATTTACTACATTACTCCTGATTTTATGAAATGTACTTTATTTTTGTTAATGAAAAAAGCTTTATGACTGTATTAAATTAGCAGTGGAGTAAAATAAGGAACAAAATTAACATTAAAATACATATTGGGGTTTTTTATATTGCTTTATTAATGTATTATTATTGCAACATATTGGTGTTTTTAACAGTGCTGGCAAAGAGTTTTTGATCACTATCACTATATATTATTATCATGATATACAGTATGTATCAGGTGCCCATATATTCTGACGCACTGTGCAATAAATGGCTTTAAACATGAAACATACAGATTACATGCAAAAATCAACTGATAACCAATACTATAGGTAAAGAAGTCCCCAAAAGAGCTTACAGTCATTATTATTATTTTATAATACACAAAAGCTGTGAATATCTTGTAAATTAAATCCTTATAAACTGTGAGTTCTGATTTCATCAGTTATAAACGGTGAGTTCTGATGTCATTTCTGTCACATGACTCACTCAAACTTGTGTATTATAGTGAATAAAGTACCCTCTCTTGTAAAATATAAGGATATTATAAGATACCGAGGAGTTTCATGTATTTCAATAGCGCCAACATATTGTGTAGCGCTTTAAAGTAAATGTCTTCATACAACTAAATCACATATGCCCTATGCAGAAAGAATGGCCAAGATTGAATTAAGTGGGTGAGAAATGTGGTACTGTATGTAGTATTGCATTTGGTAGTTAAGAGTGAGGGTAGGCTTCTCGATAGAATTGCGCTTTAAGAGATTTCTTGAAAGTAGAAAGGTTGGGAGAAAGTCAGACAGGCTGTGGGAGAGAATTCCAGAGGAGGGGTGCAGCTCTTGCAAAGTCTTGAATGTGAGCATGTGAGGAGGAAATGAGAAAAGCGTTGAGTAGCAGGTCAGTAGAGGAGCGTAGTAAGCGATTGGGTGAGTATATGGAGATTAGTTCAGAGATGTAGGGAGGGACAGAGTTATGCAGTGCTTTGAATGTCAGGGTCATTAATTTGAATTTAATTCTGAAGGGCAGTGGAAGCCAGTGCAGGGATTGGCAGAATGGTGTGGCAGAAGTGGAGCTTTTGCTGATATATACGAGCCTCGCGGCAGTGTTCATTATGGACTGGAGAGGTATCAGTCTCGGGCGGGGAAGGCCAATTAAAAGAGAGTTACAATAGTCTAGACATGATGAGAGAGTGAATAAGAATTTTGGCAGCATCTTGGGTTATAAATGATCGTATTTTGGATATGTTCCTTAGGTGGAAGTGACATGATTTAATAAGTGACTGGATAGGAGGAGTGAATGTCAGGGCAGAATCTAAGATAACCCCAAGGCAGCGGGCCTTAAATGTACAAGACTAATTACCTGCAAAATGTACCCTTATAAACAGAGCTTAACTGGTCCTTAGTGGGAACTTTAGTACGCTTTATTATTTAAAAATAAAATAACAATAATGCACCCTGTGCTGTTATATTGTCTTGGTGACTTCAAATATCCTTGCATTATTATAAAAGTGGGCACATGAATGTCTATATATCTTCTTAAAGGAGAACTCTTTGCTTGAAAGGTGCCATTTTGTAACCTGGAAGGCCATTTCTATCAGTACCAATAAACTGCTGATTCTATGGATCTGACTGAAGTTGTTGGAGGACCTTCTATCTACCATTTTATGCCTTTCTATGCTGCAGGAGACTCCTTGCTTGAAGTTACTTAGTGTTATTTGAGTTTTCTGTCATGTTGAACTGATGGCAAAATCTATACGGTTTGGTCCATGTTATAGAAATAAACTATTGTTTTGCTCTGCTATGCTAATTAGAAGGCCAGAGCCTTTCACGTTTGCGCCGTTCCCACCCTTAGTCATAGGCGCCAATGGCATGTTCAGCTGTTGACATAATGTATAAGGTTTGGTCCACTTTTTTGCTCTGTTAGAGAAACGAAAGGGCCAGAGCCTTAAACGTTTCGCGTGTTACTACCACTAGTTATAGACACCTATGACTATAGGTGGCTGGTCCTCATGTTTTGGGAACACTACTGGACCTTGTAGCCTTTTCTCCAACAAGACATAGTGGGGAGCTTAGCACTTATGGCTCCTATGACTAAGGGTGACAAGACCAAAAACTAGTAAGGCTGTAGCCTTTTAATTAGTCTAACTTAGCGACACCATTGTCTCCATAAAACAACAAAATAAAGATTTGCGCCTATGGCACCTATCACTAGGAGTGGTAGCATCCAAAACACATAAGGCTCTAGCCTTTTAATTACTCTAGTAGAGCAAATTGAAGATTTGTGGATTGATGAAGACAATCCTGCTGTTTGGATTGTTAAATGAGAGAGCCTATGAGTAAGTGCCCCATTAGGAACAAAATGAGTCAGGCCTTATCCTTTTGTCCTAATAAATGTTTTCGTTTTACTAAAATGTCATTTTTGAAGATTCTCACATCTGAGCTTTGCAGCATACCTATGTGCACCTGGACTGGAGTGAATCTTGAGTTCTTCTCCTTTTCCATTTACTTTTTGTTTACTGTCTTATTATATTTTGGCAGTTCTTTTATAATCTATTTTGGCATCATGCACCATTCCTTATAGTTACTTGTGAGATTTGGGAATACAAGATTTAGTGGTGAGTTTGAGTGGTTACGTTTGCTTGTCATTATAGTAATAAAGCTGAGGCCAATTTTTTAACCAACCAGTTGATTGAGTGGTTGTCTATTAACATGCCTTGACCACAGGTTGGTCTTACTAATCGGATGTGGTCCTTGACAGCCATAGTATTTCAGCATATGGGGTGTGTCAGGGCCTCAGAGATATGTAACATGCAGGGCAGCAGATTATGTTGTTTTATTTTTTTTAACATTTCTGGGGAACTTGGCACCTAAATTGTTATTGCACGTCTGCAGGCGTTTGGTAATTGGATTAATGCAGAGGAAAAGAATGTCTACAGCCTCTGCATTGTGAAACACTGAAGATAGACAAAGCTATTTCTGAAATTAACCTGGAATGTATGATGACAGACCCACTGAAAGCCAAATACAAGGCTGTAAGGTAAAAAATATTCTGCAGCCAAGGATCCCCTTCCAGGGGACAGTTTATCTACAGGCAATAAACAGCAATGCATGTAATAGAGTTTTGCCTTCCTATTTGATTCCTCATTCCAAAATCAACCTCAGTAGCCAAAGTCAACAATTTAAGGCAAAATGCAAACTATTGGTGCAATACACCATAGGTTTAATCTCTAGGCAGCATTCTTTCCCCCGGACTCCTACTTAACTACAGATATGGTTTCCGAAAACCCAAAGCATGGAATTACGGACCATCTCCCATAAACTCTATTTTATCCAAATAATCCAATTTTTTTTAAATGATTTCCTATTTCTCTGTAATAATGAAACATTAGCTTGTACTTGATCCAGACAAAGATATAGTTAATCCTTATTGGAAGCATAACCACTCTATTGGGTTTATTTAATGAATACATGATTTTCTGATAGATTTAAGGTATGAAGATCAAAATTACATCATGTGTCAAACTGGGTACAAAAGCTGCACCTGTTTTTACAAAAGTGGAGGGGGACAAATAAGAACTATAAAATAAAAGCAGGTAGATTTGCATTTAGTCAAATGGCATTCATTAGGCGACGCTTGTGTTTACTAACACCTAGTGCCAGGGTGCCCATTGCTTATATCAGTGATCCCCAACCAGTAGCTCGCGAGCAACATGTTGCTCTCCAACCCCTTGGATGTTGCTCCCAGTGGCCTCAAAGCAGGTGCTCATTTTTGAATTACTGGCTTAGAGGCAAGTTTTGGTTGCATAAAAAACAGATGTCCTGCCAAACATTCTCTCCTGTAGGCTGCCAGTCCATATAGGGGTTACCAAAAAGCCAATCAGACCTCTTATTTGACATCCACATGGACTTTTTCATGCTTGTGTTGCTCTCCAACTCTTTTTTTTATTTAAATGTGGCTCATGAGCAAAAAAGGTTGGGGACCCCTGGCTTATATTATTGACTGATATACGTTAGCCTTGTACTATGTCTCATACTGTAAATGAGCCCTTTTCTATCATATTTGATGCAATTCCAAATATTTAAAAAATCCTAAATCATTAAATTGTTTAAGATAAGAAAGGATTGGGATCGGTTATCCAGAAACCAGTTATAGAGAAAGCTATACATTTTGGGAAGGCCATCTCTCATAGGGGCAGATTCACTAAGATCCGAAAATTCGCCAGCGTAGGCTTTGCTAGCGTTTGCCGGACTTCGACAGGCTAATTTTCGCCAGCGATACGCAAATCCACTAAAGTGCGAATTTACGCTCAGGTCGGCAAACGGTAGCGTAGTTGCGCTAGTGTTATTTAGTTAGGCAGAGCGCTGTTACGCAAGCAAAGCCTAATTTGCATACGGCGGGAAATGTAACTTATAATAGAGGTATATGTTACAGCCACTACATTCCACTACACAAGCCCAGGAAACCTTTAATAAATAAAATAAAGTTGTCCTATTGCCCTACATGTGCCCCCTGTATAGTTGAGTTGCCATATGTTAGGAAATGTAGGGGGGAAGAAGGGTAACCCCCCAAAAAAATTATCAATCTTTTTCAGACTATTACCCTCCTATGCTAAAATACGCCAGCGTTTTTTTGGGACTTAGAAAAGATTTTACATTATTTTTTTCAACCTCCTATCTATTGTATTGAACTTCGCCTGGTCTGACCTGGCGAAGTAACGTCTAGCATAAGTGCTAACGTTGAGGAAAATGTTCATCTTAGTGAATTTGCGAAGTTACGATCCTTCGTCAGTGTGCAACTTCGCCTGGCGTAAGGGTGTGAAGTTGCGCAAGTCTATCTACTTCGCTAGTGAAAATTCACCAGAGTCCGTGTTCATGAATTTGCGAAGTTGCGAAATGACATCACGCTGGCGAATTAGCGCTAGCGTTAGATGCTTCGCGCTTTAGTCAATCTGTCCCATTTTAATCAAATAAAAAAAAGAATTCCTTTTTCTCCCTGATAAAAAAAATAGTACTTGATCCCACCTAAAGAATATAATCCTTATTGGAGGCAAAACAATTTTGGGGTTTAACTGATGTTTAAATGATTTTTTTAGTAAAGTGATGAATTAATTTTTTTCCAGGTTTCACCACGAAAATGACATCCATGGACTCTGATGGGTGAAAAAATGGATCATGTGCCAAAAATTCTTCCCCCAATTTGGTGAAGCGAAATGGTCAGATTCGCCGATCACTAGTGAGATCCAAATTATGGAAAGATCTGGAAAACTCCAGGTCCCAATAATTCTGGATAACAGGTCCACAATTAAAGTGTACAGTCAAAATGTAAAAGAAAATGTGGGTGATTTTTGAAATGGGGCGAGGTGCACAGTGTCAGATTTCATGCCCACAATGCAACCTGTACAAAAAAGGGGGTTGTAGATGCCTTCCTAAAGTAAAGTATACAAGTATAATGGAAGTGCTACTGACTTGGCCATTTAATCAGTGCACATTCTCTGATTCCCTCTCTGAGTAATTCAGTCTAAATGCAAGTGCATATGTTTACAAAAATAAGGGTTTTTAGTTACAAAGTTATGATCATAAAGTTGATAAGCCACCATACCACGTCAAGGTAAACCCCATACGGTGGTCCCTAACTTGTTTAACTCCGGTCATAGTAAAAAAGGTTCAGTACCCCTCTGCATAGTAACATTGGAGTAGATGTGTCCTGAACCTTGGTTTATTTAGTATACACATTGTTTTAAATGTGCACTTTTACACATAGCTTTACTTAGCCTTCACTTTTTTCATTATTTCATTGTTTCTTTAAAAAATGGGTGTTGGTTAGGGCAATCTCTCTCTCTTAAAAGCCACTAGTTAGTGGCGGGGGAGGATTTAGCCCTCAGACAAACCAAGGTTCAGGACACATCTACTTCAATGTTACTATGCAGAGGGGTACTAAACCTTTTTTACTATGACCGGAGTTAAACAAGTTAGGGACCACCGTATGGGGTTTACCTTGACGTGGTATGGTGGCTTATCAACTTTATGATCATAACTTTGTGACTAAAAACCCTTGTTTTTGTAAACATACGCACTTGCATTTAGACTGAATTACTCAGAGAGGGAATCAGAGAACATGCACTGATTAAATGGCCAAGTCAGTAGCACTTCCATTATACTTATATACTTTACTTAGCCCTAGGAGTGCATCCACAACCCCCCTTTTTTGTATTCACAATGCAACCTGCCCCCTTTGTTTGCACTTATCCCTGTAGTGTAGTCTGAGCCTCCAATCAGTCACACTAAGGATTTATTTATGAAAATAACAAATTCAACCTTCGATAAATCTGAATTGAATTGTTTTTATTCAATTCAGTTGTTCATCAGAAATAAAGACTTTTTCCAATCACTTTCCATGTTTTATTTTTTTACCATTTTTCAGTGATCCAGGAGCAGATTCTGCCCTGTTACAATTTGCTACTTGTAGTTGGTACATTTATTTGATCCATTTCTCAGCAGCATCTCTGGAGAATTAGCAATTATTGTATGAGTTCTAAGAGCTTCCTTTATTAAAACGCAGGGATTCTGCTCAGCTGGGACAAAGATAAGAAATGGATCAACAAAATGTATTCGTTTTGAACACTTTACAGGGTCAGCGCCCCCCCCAGAACTGCTTTAGAAGGTGAAAAATGAAACTTTATGCTATCTATACTTTCTATACATAGAAAGTAAATGGAAAAATACTTTATTTTTGGTCAGCTATCTGAAACCTACTGAACTGAAAAAAGTGTTGGTGAACAACAAGTTGATAGGCTGCTGTGTCCAGCTCAGTTATATTATCTTGGGAAAGTTTATGTTGACCGAAGCATTGGTCTCAAATCCTGATCCTGCCCTGCTTTAGATTAGTATAGAGGGGGGTGTCCAACCAGTGGCCCGAGGGCCGCTTGCAGCCCAGGATGGATATGAATGCAGCCCAGCTTGAAACGCTTGGTTCCCAAGAAAACATGATAATAATATAGTAATAAGTCTATTTATTATCCAGGTGTCCCATACTCCAGTGTATAGCTCCATCTGGTTATACAACTGGTATTGTAGTTCTTTTCTGTGCATTTTCTTTACTTTTACAAATCAAAAGTGTTTGTGTGTCTCATGTGTGGCCCTCAGACAATTTTTCTTTTTCCAATGTGGCCGAGGGAAGCCAAAAGGTTGGACACCCCTGGTATAGAGCAAGAGATAGGGTCAGACTGGGTATTTTCAATAAAAATGGATGGAATATGGTCCGTTTTCGATCGAATAAAAACAGTTTGAATCGTTCCAATGCATCGTTCGATTAGAACGATTCGAATGATTAACACAATTTTGGAAAAAATCCTTCAAATTTCAAAATAATTTCAAAAACACTCCTTAGAGTTTCAGGGCTAAAATATCAATTTGGCTGCTTTAAGGTGGAAAAGTGTCAAATTAAAATTTTTCTAAAGAGACAGTACTTCGAAATTGGAAAATCCGAATTTTTTTATTTTTTCAATTCCAATCGAATTTTGGGCTATTCGATAGTTGAAGTAGCCAAAAATTGCATTGAAATTCGAATTTTCACTTCAACCCTTAGTAAATGTGCCCCGTCATGTTGTATTTGCTACTTGACATAGCTCTGTATTATACTCTGCAATTTTGACTGCTTTTTTATCTATTAAGCATTTATACTATATGATTTATGAATTAATCTAGACAACTCTTCATATAAATATCTACACTAAGGGGTCAATTTCCGAAATTCACATAAAAATCGAAGTTCGATCGAATACCGATCGTACAAATTTTTCGTGAAATCGGATATGCAAATTTGGCCTTTTCGATCATCGAATATCGGATAGATCGAATAGATTGAATGATCGGATATTCAATAATTTGATCATTTGATGACTAAAGGAATCAAAATTTTAAATTTATTCAACTGCCTACTTCGTCAGATTGAACCTACCGAATTGTAATAGAAGCCTATGGGAAGCTCCACATAGGCTTCTGAGGCTAAGTCCTGTTCGAATACCATTCGTACGATCGAAATGTTCGATTGTTCGAACCGTACAAATTTTTCGTACGCTCAAAGGAAATTTCAAGTTTTTTTCATGAAATCGAACAATCGGTATCTGATCGTATGAATTCATCGAGAAATCGTATTGCAAGCAAAATATTAGCCTAAAACAATTCGATAAGCATTCGATGGTCGAATGCTTATCGAATTGTGAATTTGGTCGAGTTAATTTCCCGGAATAATAGTAAATTTGCCCCAAAGTCACTGCAAATCTCACTTTGGAAAAATTTGCACAGGTATGGGATCTGTCATCCAGAATGCTTGGGACCTGGGATTTTCCAGATAAGGGATATTTCCAAAATTTACTATAAAATCATGTAAATATTAAATAAACCCAAATAGGCTGATTTTGCTTCCAATAAGGATACATTATAGCTTAGTTGGGAAGCTAAAACATTTAGATAATTTGGATATAATATATGCAAATGGGAGATGGACTTTCCGTAATTCGGAGCTTTCTGGATGACGGGTCTCTGGATAACGAATCCCATACCTGTGTTTGATTTTTGGGCAAAAATGCTAAATGTATATTTCATTGAATGAGCCATTTTACTGTACTTTTTCCTGATCATTCCTAGCAAGAGAGCTGAATATTGTCCTGCTATAAAAGCAACCTGTTTCAAGCAAAACCTAATATTGGGATGTTTAATATTCATATTTCTTTGGGAAGTTTGCTCAAGCCCAAATTAGCCTATGCATATATTTTCCCACAGCTCTAAACAAACTTTAAAAAATTCAAATCAAATTTAAAACAGAAATGTTCCTTCGACCGTAACAAGCGGGCATGTTTGTGTCTCCAACCTTCACTGGCAATTATTGCCCTGATTAAATAAACATGGCGTTGGCAGTAACGGCACCTTAATGACATCAGTGACATCTGGATTATATGAGGGATTAGGAAAAGGAAAGTTGGTGACGCTCCAATATTAGCCGACATCATTATACATTAAATTCATTTGCATGTCTTACATCTTAATTGGGAAATGTATACTTTATATATTCTTAGCCTTCACATTGGGGCTAATGCTTTCAAACCTTATTTCACTTTGTAGACAGAAGGATCGAGCACTGGGAATTGCATGGAAGTGATTTTTTAGGCATTGAATATTAAAAACTCGTAAATTCAGCCATTTAAAACATAAAACAAATTAAACCGTTAATCTCAGACGCTTGTTGGTTTAGGCCTTAAAGGGGTTTTTCACTTTCAAACAACTAGTTGTTTTCAGATAGATCACCAGAAATAATGACTTTTTCCAATTACTTTCTATTTTCTATTTGTGATTGTTTTTCTAATATTGAAGTGGAAAGAGTAATTTTTCAACTTCTAAAGCAGCTCTGGCGGGGAGGTCGTGAGCCCCCTTGGCCCTGCCCAGCCCCCAAGCGCCACTCACAAGCCCAACCCCAGATCCCGCCCACTCCACAACACAGTTAAAGACCACACCGAGATCGGTGCTTAAAATGTAACTCCCCCACACATACACAAATTATAAAAAGCTTTTGATGGTCAGGGCCACCTTATGAGTTATAAAAACCTGTGGCACCCGGGCTCCCATTAAAGTTTTTTGTTTTTTTTTAAACTCTGGGCCCCTCTTACAAGTTAAAAAATTTTGAATGTAGCTTTAATACAAATTAGAATTTTTCAGGACAAAAAAAATAATTTTTTAATTATGCCCTAAGCTGCAAAAAGCTTGAATCTGAAAATACTCCAGCTAATACCTGTCAAGGTCATGTAGCAGTCAATGGCAGATGTCCCTTGAACCATTTGAAGATGATTTTAGTCTTAATTTTTGGGGGCTTTCAGTGGTTGTTGCTTGATCAAATCGAGCTATTAAAGTTTTTTTTCACCGATAACTCAATTAATTCGAGTATTTGAGTTTTTACCCCTGTTTGCATTCATTTGAGTTTTTTACATTCTTATTTTTTTCATAAATAAATAAAAATTCCAGTTGGGAGTTTATTTGAAGTAGAAAAACCCTCACAAACTCTTGATAAATAAACTTTGATGAATAACCCCATAAGTATGATGTAGAGAGAGGTATTCAGAGACAATTTTCAATTGATTTTCCTTTTTTAATATCTGTGGTTTTTAATTTATTTGGATTTTTTTTAGCACAGTGATGATCGAATTTGAACAGTTTCACTTTGCCAAAAATTCTCTGACAACCATTAAAGTCTATGGGTGTAAAAAAAATGTTGACAAGCAAAATTTTTTTTTTGACTGTAGCACAGTGATCCCCAACCAGTAGCTCGTGAGCAACATGTTGCTCTCCAACCCCTTTAATTTTGCTCCCAGTGGCCTCAAAGCAGGTGCTGATTTTTGAATTACTGGCTTAGAGGCAAGTTTTGGTTGCATAAAAAACAGATGTCCTGCCAAACATTCTCTCCTGTAGGCTGCCAGTCCATATAGGGGCTACCAAAAAGCCAATCAGACCTCTTATTTCACATCCCCATGGACTTTTTCATGCTTGTGTTGCTCTCCCACTCTTTTTTAAATTTAAATGTGGCTCACGAGCAAAAAAGGTTGGGGACCCCTGCTGTAGCATATGGGGGACCTCCTGGAAGCTTTCCTGTAAATTTTTTTTAAACAATGCGCTCGTTTGATTTGAACATTTTTTATTCCATTGAAAATGGCCGTTTTTAATCGAAAATGACCCCCGAAAAAATTTTGATGGTCAAATTATTTTTTAATTCAAATCAAATATACACAAAGGGGCAGATTTATCATTGGTCTAATTTCAAATAAAAAAATTGAAATTTGACCATATGAATAAAAGGAAAGTAAAATCCTTCAAATTCGATCATTTTACCGCAATTCGATCGATCGATCGAATGATCGAATAAAAAATTTGATCGATTCAAATAATTAAATCAATCAATCAAATATTTTTTATTCGATCAAAACTAATGACTCCCAATTTGGTAGCTTGGTTCTGGCGAAGTAGGTGGTCGAATAAAAACTTTAAGGGGAAGTAATTCGATCATCGAATATTCAAATACTCGAATAATATTTCATTCGAATTCAAATATTCGATAATCAACTTTGCCTAATTTGCATATTCAAAGATTCGAATTTCATTAAAATTCAATCGAACTTCAAATTATTCATGTGAATTTAGTAAATTTGCCCCAAAGTATAGGCAAAAAAGCACAGTCTGGATATACTTACCAGAAATGTTGGGGTAATTCTCACTCTGGGGCAAGGGTATCAACTTATCGGTATGTTATGTAATACAATTTTATGAAAAATATATATTTTTTCAAAAAATACCACCTTGTCCATTGTTCTATTGGTGTGCAAGCCCTTTTTTGTTGTTGATTTTATGGTTTTGACCTTTATGGGGTCTTATTTTGCACCCTAAATGATTTCAGTATGTGGTGAATGTGTACATAAGAGTGGCCTCCATTTACAAATTTTCTTTAACTTAAAAGTGAACCACCACTTAAAAGGACAAGGAAACCCTAAAAATTTATAGGACTAAAATGCCATATTTTATATAGTGAACTTATTGCACCAGCCTTAAGTTTCAGCTTGTCATTAGCAGCAATGATCCAGGACTTCAAACTTGTCACAGGGGGTCACCATCTTGGAAAGTGTCTGTGACACTCACATGCTCAGTGGGCTCTGAGCAGTTGTTGAGAAGCTAAGCTTAGGGGTTGTCACTAATTATCCAGCAGCAGAAAAGGAGGTTGGTCTGTCATGCAAGCTGATGCTACAAGGCTGATTATTAAATTCTGATATGAATTGCACTGTTTTTTGTGCTGCTGTGAGGTAATTATTCAGATTAATTACTAATCAGCCTTATACTGTGACATTTATATTCTATGTGTACTGTACATTTTGAGTCGGCCCTAAGCTCAGTAACTGACATCAGCACAGAGCATGTGAATCAGTGAATCAGCAGAAAAGAAGATGGGGAGCTACTGGAGCATCTTTGGAGACACAGATCTTTACTGCTAAAGGACTGTGGTTGCCTTGGGCTGGTATAGAACAAAATGTCTAGGTTACTTCTTTAGTTTAACTTTCCTTGTCCTTTAAATTGAATCCATCTGATTCTGTAGCAACAGCAGGCAGATATTACCTAGGGGAGACTACACCTTGTAAGAGATGGCAATGGCACAGGTTTTATAATAACTTTGGGGCCCTGGCCAAAGTTTGGACCTTAATAAAAAGCAACAGCCAAAAAGTAATTTTTTTCTCTTTGTTTTGATGCAAAAAGATGCCTATAGACTTCAATGGGGGAAAAAATGACACATGTCAAAAAACTGTATTTTGCATGTATTTTGGAATGTCAAAATGATTTCTTAAACCCCATCCATGAATATCGTCTACTGTATATATGTATATATATATATATGTATTGCCTTCCCTGCTATTACCACCTACGTTAGCACATGCAGTACTCACCCACAAGACATGCACATATTAGCACTGTCCTATAAATATTCTAAAATTCTTCTAAAAAATCTGCCATTCCACTTATCATGGTATAGTTCTCACACAATATACTCAACACACCTGATGCCAGTATCCTACAATTTCTCACCATGTTTGGCTATCCTTAATTTAAAATGCTAAGAAAATTGACTGCTGAAAGTATCTGGAAGAATAAGTATATGGTTTCAAAAAGAAAAAAAAAAGTTATTTCCATTCAATAAAATTAAATTCACAGATGGATATTTCATTTCTGATTCTTCTAGAGAAATAATTAGACTTCTGGGCAGGTTAAATACATTACAGGAAGCCACATTTCATGAGTTTCAATATGCTATAATGAATATTTAGGAACATTTAGGCGGTTATTTATCAAAGGGGACCTGTCACCTGAAAAAAAATATTGCAAATCCTATTTTGGTAAAAAAATTAACTTTAAGTATATATAATTATATTTATCTTGTTTCATTTGGTCTAGGAATTGATAATTATAGCATGGAGGAAGGAGTAATTTTGTGGACAATGTTATTAAGGAAAGCCTTGCATCATTTCAGAGTCTTGTTTGTGCACCAGAATGGGTGACCTGATGTCCATCCCCATGCACTGGTTATACAATTAAATGGTTAAGAGAGAGGGGGAATGTAGGGAGTGCAGTGAAGGATAGAATGGAAAGTGAAAGTAGTTGCCTGCCCCTCCTCTATGCCTAAGGCATAGAGGAGGGGCAGGGAATATTTGATTGACAGCTGAGACTTTAAATTTGTTTACAACAGCTATGAAAGATTTAATAAAAAAAAGAATTTGGATTTTGTGTTTAATTTGAAAAGGACTTTTATTATACAAATTTTTATTTCTGGGTGATAAGTCCACTTTAAAGTCTTTAATGCCAAAAACTCCAAAAATTCAAGTTTATTTTATTATAAGATCTGAATTTTTAGTGGAATTTTTTTCAAGATTTACTATTCCCAGAGGATACAAAAATTCAGAATCCCCAAAATCTCAGACCAGCCAAAGTCATATATACGTAAGTCAATGGGTGAGGTCCCTATTTTATTGGAAGTTTTTGTTGTGTGCACTGGAATTAGCCTGAAAATCTGACTATTTCAGGACAAAATCCAAAAAAAATTCGGACTACTCCGCGTAAAAAGCCTGAAAAAAATCTAGTGATTCGTGAGAAACCTCTGAAAAAGTCGATTCTGCATTTCGCTCGATTTTGTAGAGTTTTCCACAATCCATTGAAATTGTGCTTTTTAAATAATAAATAAGGTCAAATTGTGGATACTAGTTTAGTTGGACTAATCCACATTTCGATAAATAACCCCCTAAATGTCATGCAACTTTAAAATAACATCAACATTTGCAGGCTGAATGACTGCTTTGCTATTGTTTTTCCCATCCACTGATTGTGTAGAATATGTCATTACATTGATATGCTGCTACCTATAAAACAAACAGTCATTAAAATCATTTGAACAGAAGGAGTAACTTGATAGTATAATGCTATCCACATTTTGGTTAAATTACTTATTTTAATTCTCTTTCATCCTAATAAGGAGATTTCTGAATTGCGGTGCAGAAAACCCTGATTAATAAATTATTCACCATAAATCTTATGATAACTGTTATTCTCTTTGGAGAATTGGGAAATCACATCTGGAAAAGGGCTTTCTCTGCTACTGCCAGAAAAGCATGATGGTAAGTCCCTTACACAGAAATGACAAAGAAGAAATAAAAACGGACTTGGTACGATGTTGCTAAGTCTATACACCTGATATATGGGAAACAAAATGCTCATGAACCAAGAAATGCACAGAATCTTCTGTATCAACAGATTTTCCAAGTTTTCATTTGAATATATTAATATTAAAATATCAATTCAAGCGAAGAGCATTCCCCCACATACTCCTTCCTTTAGATATCTAATACCTGAAGGTTTATACATTAAGGGGCAAATGTACAAAATTAGTGTGAAGGATTCGAAGTTCAATTGAATTTGATTGAATACTGATCGTACAATTTTTTTGGACATTTGAATATGCATATTTGGCCTCTTCGATCATCGAATCCCGAATTATTGAATTATAGAATAGATCGAATGATCATCATTCGATCATTCGATGATCGAAGTATTTCAAATTTTAAAATCTTTTGAATTCCTACTTCGCCAGATTGAACCTACCGAATACCAATAGAACCCTATGGGAACCCCCCCATAGGCTTCTTTTGCTAAGACTTGCTCGAATACCATTCGTACGATCGAACGCCTCGGTCGTTCGAATCGTGCCATTTTTTCGGAGGCTTGAAGGCAAAAGTATGATTTGTTCGGAAAATCAAACGATCGGTATCCGATCATACGATTTCATCGAGAAATCGAATATTGCACAAAAAGATTTCGATAGTCGAATGCTTATCAAATTTCTAATGGATTTGTAGGATTTTAAGGAAATTTTAGTAAATTTTCCCATAAGAGTTATAGAGTTAGGGTTATTTTTAAACCACCTTTAAACTCTATTTCTCTAAAACTACAGAAGCCATGAAAATAAATATTAAAAAAAGTACAAGTGGAAAAAAATGCTGAACTATGCACTAAAACCTCTAAAAACTCAAAAAATCCGAGTTTTTCTAACAATTACTAACAAAAAAAATCAGAAAACCTATAAGGGTAGAACCACACAGACGTTTTCTCTGCGACTCTGCCAGATCCAACACTGGGCAACAAAACGCCTGCGTCAAGTCGGATGCAACAGTAAGGTAAGTAATATAAAGTCAGATGGCGTTGCAGTGTTGATCCATCGCATTCGACTTAACACAGGTGGAAAAAACGTCCGTGTAGTTCTACCCTAAAAGACCAAATTGATTAAAAATGGTTCAATAGGATCAGCAGCTCGCATTGACTTTTATGGGACCTTGACAGCATTTTCTTGGTTTAAAACTCAAATTTGTAAAGAAATACAAAAATACAAAAAAAAATTTGGAAAAAAGACTTGATTTGTGAAAAAAATATAATTTTGAAATTTAGTAAATCGGCTGCATGGATTCTGAGTTTTAAGAACACAAAATATACAGTTAAAAAACCTGAAGCTACCCCAATTTTGCCTTAAAGATGCATATGGGGCAGATTTATCAACAGACGCATTTTTTGTGCTTTTCAAAATGAAATATCTAAATAAAACTTTAAATCTGTGATTTTTGTAAAAAAGTTAGAACTACAAAACTTGATCACTTCAAACATGAAAAGAGAACTCAAAACCAGCAAAATAATATTCTACCCTTAATTTTCAAAGAGTCCGTCAAATTGCAAATCAAGATGTTGAGACTTACCCTGGTGGTCTGGTGGGGGTGCAACGAGGATGCCCCTTCCTCCTAAATGCCGATGCGCATACTGAAAGGCTGACTGCACCGTTCGCTTCCAGGTTTGACAGGCGGCATGGGTGACATCATCATGCCTGCACAAAATCCTACTATTTAAAAACACAGGTGCCTTTTCTGCAATGTAGGTCTATTTTTGGTAGTTCCTGGGTGTGATCCCTTGTTGTTAAGTTGTGTTTTGTCCTTGCCTATCCCTATTTCGGTATTGTCTGCTGCCTGTCCTGACCCTTGCCTGTACTTTGACTATTGTTTCCAATCCTGCTCTGTATTTTGATAACTGTGTGTTCTGACCTGGCCTGGGACCTTGACTACTCTTCCATCTCCTGTATCTGTACTGCCTGTTCCCATTTGGTATTGACTCAGCCTGTCTCTCGACCATGTTTCCTGTTTTCCGTTCCTGTTATATATGCAGTTCCTTTGCCTGCCCAGCACTCTCTCCCTGGTCCTTTCATGTTAAGACCTGGTGGCACCTGAATTATGCAAGGCTCCTCCCAAAGCGAAAGGTGGCTATTATAGGCAGAAAACTCAGCCCCAACTGGGATCTTGGGGATTGTTTTGGATTTGGGATACCTATTGTAACACTAGAATTCAAAATTGAGACTATTCTGAACTCTTATTGAGTACAGAACTGTACTGCAACTCGCTAGCTTTTGGATACCAGGTTTTTTTCCAAGTTTTGTTTTTGAGTTTTTTTTGCTTCTCAAATAATTTGGGAAATTTGAATTTAAATTCACAATTTTTGTTTTGAATTGTTTAAAAATATTGATAAATCTGCTCCATATTTTTTAACAACAATTTGACCAGTCACTCGACCAAGAAATCCTCAATATCTTCTTTTTTTCTTGATTTCTTGTTTGTTTCTTTCTGGAGACTGCTTAATTTCTGTCTATTACCACATCTTATTACATTTTTACAAATGAGTCATGAGAGGTCATTTTTTTACAACCCCATACAACAGTATTGAGGCTCAAAAGTGTGAGCCTTAGGTCTCAAAGGTGCCCCTTAGTGCTCAATGAGCACTTCTGTCCAGGGCCTGGCTGCACTCTACACATCATGGTGGATAAAACATCTGGTGTGAGGTACAATGTCAGCCAGCTCTCCCTAGCTCTATGAATAAACATCAAGTTAAGGGATAACCTCCCTCTCCTGTACCTCATGAATGTAGCACTGCCAAAAGCAAGAAGCAGTAGTTTCATAGAACACACAATGGTTCCAATCATCCAAAATGGTCTCTGTGTTTCAAAATTTTTCTACATATACATGTTGGATTGTGCTCATTATTTTTGCACTTTGCTTTCTACCATACAGGTAGTAAATGACCCTTAAGGTGTTATTTATCAAGGGTCAAATTTTAGAGTTTTTTAGACCTCAAAAGAATTATAATGAACATTTAAAATGGCTTAAAAGTTTGAATGGAAAAAACCTCAAACCAGCGAGTTCATGGTTAACAACATGAAAACACTAATTCAGTGATCCCCAACCAGTAGCTCACGAGCAACATGTTGCTCTCCAACCCCTTAGATGTTGCTCCCAGTGGCCTCAAAGCAGGTGCTGATTTTTGAATTACTGGCTTAGAGGCAAGTTTTGGTTGTATAAAAAACAGATATCCTGCTAAACATTCTCTCCTGTAGGCTGCCAGTTCATATAGGGGTTACCAAAAAGCCAATCAGAGCTCTTATTTGACATCCACATGGACTTTTTCATGCTTGTGTTGCTCTCCAACTCTTTTTTTAAATTAAATGTTGCTCATGAGCAAAAACGTTTGGGGTGGGGACCCCTGCTCTGATTGATCAAGCTTTCTGCTAAAAAACAACTTGAATGACTCGAATTTTTTTTGAGCGAAACTCTGAACATCATGAAGGCTATTAACTTCTTCTGGTGGTTCAAGGGACCTCAGCCATAGACTTTTACATGGCCTCAACAGATTGGTGTATTTTTGGATTCAAGCTGTTTCCAGGGCCAGGCATAAAACATCTCAAAAAATTAACCTTGATAATTTAATTTTTTTGTGGAAAACACAACTCAAACCTTAATAAATCTGCCCCTAAATCTTTGTCATTGCATGAAAAAGGATTGTGCTGAGTTCGAACCTTCTAAATCCTGGACAATGAATTCTATAATTTTTGGCCTGTAGACACCAATGATTTCCCCAGTACAGACCCTTGCATGGCTTGAAGCCCGAAATTTTGATGTTGAGTCAGCACATTTGTTCACATTTGTGTATATTTTTCTACAAGTCTTGCAACATCAGATTGGTTTTTTTTGTGGATTACTACACTCACATTGCACCTTTTATTACATTTCTGGAACCACTTTTTTCCTTACTCCAGCTGGAAATTTTTGGGGCTACTGGTGCTCAGAGAAGCAAACTTGGAGTAGGGCCTGAAATGTTCTAACTCATCTTTGTCAAGTTACATACAATAATGAAGAAAAGACTTATGTCTCCCCTTGTTCATAGGATTGTAGTTTTAATTTCACATTTCCATTCTCCAACTATTTCAGCTTATTGAAAAGTACAGAAAAATTAGACCTGATAGAAATAGAATAAGAGGTAGGTAGAGGAGGGCAGACAGTAAGGGGGATATTTATCAAAGGTCGAATTTTAGAGTTATGGGAGATTTTTTAGATCTCGAATGAACTCGAATAAACTCACAACTCCAGTGGTTTCTAATTTAAAGGGGTTGTTCACCTTCAAAGTCCAAATTTTATGAAACCACTAAATATGTGCTCACTGTGCTAGACAATCCATTTTCCATCAAAAGAAGTAAATAGGTAATTGTAAAATCTAGTTTATAAAGCATTTAAACCTGTCCTCCTGTCTCTCTGATTGGTTTTCTGAAGGATGAACAGTGGCCTGTTTTAAACCTACACTTCATATATGCTACATCATCACTCCCAGGCTTTGCCCTTACTTGTTTCCTGTTGGACATTGATACTGCCCTCCCCTTGTAATTCGTTGGTTGCTAGTGCACTGGTAAGCAGTCACATAAATGTTAATTGGTTAATTTCTCCTAAACTACAGTTGGTGAATGTCTCCCTTGCATTGGCTGCTATCTTGTGTGCATTACTTGAGTCTCACATAGGTATATAGACCCAGCATATCCCAAATCTAACACATTTTTACTATGCAAATCAGCATATACATTAAGCACAGACCACGACCACCATACCCCCAGCCCCCCCCCCCGGCGCCACCTTTTCTTGAAAAAAATACCGGCCTTCCTATATATTTATCTGTTTTTCCTATTAATAACATTGGGACCAATCATCAAAAAATACTGCTAAAATGTAATGTAGGTGACACAGGCAGAGTTGTCTGTGTTTGGAAAGGGACAGTGCATTGTCATATAGAGTAGAGTATAGAGTATAGAGTACAGACAAAATAAGAAGACTGTGCTAAGGTGATGTGCTTGTATTGCTCATTTATTTGTACAGCTTGTTGTGCAGAACTTTTACCATTTGAAGTATCATTTGAAAGACACACTCTAGAACCAACATGAACACACCCTCTCAAGACTTACCCCCCAAACAATGAAAAATGTCAGCTGAGCCCTGCTTAAAAGTGACTGAGCTCTCTCTCCACACAAGGCTATTCTCCAGCACACTCCCCAAGTACAAAAATGTCAGTTTTCTCCTCATAAACCCCATTATAACACAGCCACCCACCACACGCACAGACTTCGCCCTCCTCCCATGTCCCCCCTACAAGTGACAGACCTCCTTCCACCCAGTGCTGACTTTACTTTCTCTCACACACAGACACTCAATGAAGCCCTCCCCACTGAGCTCCATGTGAATCACACACTTGTCCCTCCTCCTTCATTCAACCCAATAAAGGTCTGTGCAGCCACACCCTCCTCTTCCCCCCTGTGAAAATGACATGCCAGCCTCCCAAAACACACAAAAAACTTAAGGTTCACCTCCTTCAAGTCAGCCCCTTCACATAACACACATGTGTGTACATACATGCTGCCACATCAAGTCCTATCAGAGGAGTTCTCCTCTACTCACACACTGGCCCAACCCCCTCCCACAGTGCAATGTGTATGCAAATTAACCACACTGACCAGGGATCAGAAGCTGACAGACTGACAGAGAAGCAGCCAATCAGAGTTAAGCTTCAGAAACTGCTGCATTTGTGCACTTCCTGCTTCTGCCAGGAGTGTGTATGATATAAAACAAGGAAGTACAGCAGTCACTGTAGCATTTTTTTGGGGTCTGCGAACCCCCCCCCCACTGGGGGCCCATGATGAAGGGACCCCATCTGCAAAAGGATCCATCTGAGGTGAATATCACATCAACGGCACATTTTTGGTTAAACATTTATATGGCAAAGCTTGTTCATTTGTAGTGATGGGCGAAACGGGCGCCGAAAAATTCGCGAATTTCCAGAGAAATTGGCTAATTTTTCGCCAATTCGCGAAACGAGTCGCGCGTCGTTTTTGACTCGTTTTTGGCGGCTAATTTTTTGCGGTGGATTTTTCCTGACGTTTCGTGAATTTATTCGCCGGTGGCGAATCGCGGGAATTCGCCGCAAATTCGCCCCTGGCGAATAAATTCGCCCATCACTATTCATTTGACATAAACTGTTACATTTTTGAATGTTCTATGAAGGTGAACAACCCCTTTAAGAAAAAATCAACAAGTTCAACAACCCAAAAACCTGAATTCAGTAAAAAAAAACCTTGAATCTTTTGAATTGATTGAGTTTTTGAGAGAAACTCTCCAATAAAAACTTGAACATCATGAAGGCTGACCTCTTCAAAGGGTTTTAGATGGTGTATTTTCAGATCTGAGCTATTTCCAGGGTAGGGGTGCAATGTGTTTTGTTTTTTCAAATCGAAAAATTCTAGTTTTTGTAACCCAAAAAATAGATTTTTAACTCACAAATACCCTTGAAAACTAAAATTTTCATGGAAAGCACAACTCGAATTGTCAAAACTTAATAAATCTGCCCCCAAAATGTAATTGTTAAAATTCTAATTTTCAAATTGTCATATTGTAGACTAATTGAACTTTTCCAAGATTGTCAACTAAAATGATGTAATAGAAAAGATATAGGATATATTTTTGTTCAAAAGCACACATTTTAATTTCTAGTATGTTTCCAATTTATTTTCCTTGTTACAAACATTTTGAAATATTTAATTAGTTTTAGAAAAAATATTTCATGGAGACAATGGATCAATAACATAAGCTCCAGCTTTTGTACATTGGATGATGTTATATAATAGTTTGTAGAGCAGGGTGGCTAGAAGCCATTTGAAGCATTTCATCTGGTCTAAATTTATGGAATTTCAAGGACTTTGCCAAGTCAACTCAAGAAATACTGTGTCACATAAGCAAATGGAAAGAAACAGTCTCATGCTACAGAGCAATTCTGTTTCATTACTCTCCTCCATTAACTACGTAATTTTTTTCAATGAATTGGTTACAAATGCATGTTATTTAGCATGGGAGACTTTAATGTTTCTGGAATTAAAAAAACTTGATTAAATATAAGTATTTGCTATATGAAATGAGCAAAGTGTTCTCTAAGCCAAATATGTCATTTGCAAATCCAAAGCCTAATTTATTTTCAAGCAGATGTTTGCAATATGGGATGGATGGTGAATGAAAGGGAAGAACACCATTAGGCTAATGTAACCCCAGAAGAATTTCCATATATATATATATAGAGAGAGAGAGAGAGAGAGAGAGAGAGAGTTCATAATCATGCGAATTCCCTAGATGATAAATATCGGTGGTTGTGATTGTGGGCCTGCTTTCATTTATTTGCGGATATCTGAAAACATTCAAACTCCAGTAATGCCATTCATTTAATGAATTTAGAAAAGTCATATATTAATGTGAAAGGAATCGTTTTGATTTCATTATTAATATGGGGAGAAATAAAACTCTGAAAGCCATATTGAATTATTTTTTAAGGCATGTACAGTATATTTGTTTGAAAAACCCAGAGAATCTATACCCCGTCTGTTTCTTTGTGGTTTTATGCCAAAGCAGATCTCTTGGTGCCAGAAACCACTTGACCATTACAAATAAATTGGGTTGTTTTTTTTTTTTTTAACATTTTTCAGTTGAATGTATCAAATTGAATCCATTTGGTTAGTAAATGAAGGCTGTTACAACATAGAGCTTGTTGTGTTTAGAATACATTGAATTTGTACAGCGTATTTTAATCCTATGTTGATCTAACAATATTTGCATACATTTATACAATCCTGTTTGCAGATTTTTGTGATTTATAGCTTTTTGCATTCTTTTTGTTTGTTGTGTTCAATTTTAAAAAGAGCAGTAGAGATAAAAAGATACAATAGCTGACAGATGCAAATAAAAACAACTGCAACTATTCCTGCATTGTTGCTCCTCTGTGCAATAAAAATAGGCCTGTACCATATCTAAGGGCCTGGCCAAAAAGAATCTGAACCCTAGTTATAATGAGGAGTGATATTGTTCGAGAGTCAGACTAATCTATTTATTGTGAATTCAGTTATGGTCCAAATCCTAAATGTGTCCATTTTGTGTATCTATCAATGCAAATTATATAATTTTTTAGTGCATTAATCCAGGGATCAATTGTTGATGAGCAAAACTGTCCAGTTTTTGAAGGGAAAACTACATTGCAGTTAAGGTGTTTTACCTATAGTGATGGGTGAATCTACCCAGTTTCGCTTCGCCGAAAAATTGTCGAAAAAATTTTCAAAATGAGTTGCGGCTCGTTTTTGACGCGTCACGTAGTTTTTGACGCATGTTGCGTCGTTTTAGAAGCGCGTCGCATCGTTTTCGTCGCGTAAAAAATGTTGCAGGACTCTGGTTTTTTCGCAAATTTTCACCAGGTGGATTTTCACTGGCGTTTGGCGAATCGCGGGAATTCGCCTCGAATTCACCCCTGGCGAATAAATTCACCCATCACTATTTATCTATGCAATAGCATATACATAGAAAAGGAGGGCTCAAATCCCCAATCAAATCTGTTGGTTGAAAATATGCTGAAATTCTAGAGTAGATTTGTAAAACATTTTGCTGCTGGCAAAACTGAACATTTTTAATACTTTTGCCGAAACTGAGGACTGGCTCAGAGTTTTTTTGCCCTTTTCTTGGTGAACAAGATTTTGTAAAATTCTAAACATGATGAGCTTGGATCTTCCATTGGAAAAATCAATGCCTATGTGGCTTAATACTGATGTAAAGAAGATGATAGGAAAGAAGAAAAAGGCATTTAA
>CM044439.1:157966887-157991313 GCA_024363595.1 Xenopus borealis | reverse complement strand
AAGTCTTTTTTTCAGCCTAACTTACTATGTTACTATGTTACTATGTTACTATGTTACTTTTCACAAGTATTCTGATCTTTACAAGCAATAATATTTAATAATAAGATTTAATACAAACTACTGCATTATAATTTATTATTCAAAATGTATATGCAAGCTCCAATTTTGGACCTTTTTAGCACATTTAATTTGGCATAATAATAGTGTAACCTTTAAAATCAGTTTTGTCAGTTACTCAGTTGTTCCTTGTTTTTCTTCTTTTTGCTTCTTTTCTTCTTTATCAAGGCATTTCCCAGCTCTTCTAACTCATTACTTACTTGGCGATACAAAAGAAAAATTCTCTCTTTCTATATATACAATGCATATACACTTGAAAATTAATAGTAAAGGTGTCTTAGGTCACAATGGAAAAATCTAGAAAACCCATATGCTTGTTAGGGAAAGTTAAAGCTATATCATCTCACCTCTCTAGCATCCAAATTATTGCCACATACTTTATATATAAACTGGCTAAAAGCAATTTGTTTAAACATATTCTGGGTTGGATTAATTAAACAAAAAAGAAACTGAGAAGGTTAGAGAGGTCTATATTAAGATGTCTCTGAATCCCAATGGATAAAGAGACATTTTTATTTCAAGAGAAAATATTAGGTCTTCTCTCATGATTCATGGCAAATTTCAGATTTCATATAAATAAAGTTTTGATTAATTGTCTCCTAAGACATTCATATCTCATTTTTTGGCCTTGCAGACTCCTGGAACCAAAATAATGTTGATGTGCCATGAGGTTGATGATGTGTTACTTTAAAGATGACATCCATCTGGGAATGAAAGTCTCAATGGTTAGTTCAAATAGCAAAGTAGCAATATTATTGTTCAATAGTATGGACATGTGAACTACAGTCAGGACTGGAGTTAAAGAAGAAAGGGGCCATGTTAATGCAGTAAGCCCTCCATGTAAAAAGGCCACAAATATACCGTACATACATTAGGGGTCTGCTGCTGAACTATACCTTCCAACAAACCCCAAACCCTAAAAATCCTACAATTCAACAACAGCTGCTTCTTGTATTTTTAGCTTGTGGGTTTGGCCCTAGGGATGCACCAGTTCATTTTGAATTTGGTTGAGTGTTCCTTTGGAAGGATTTGGTTATCTGCCACATTTTTTTTTGAAGAATTCAAGTTTTGAAGTTATGGATTTGTTGAATTCTTAACAATGAGGCAAGGAATGTAATTATGAGTAAAGTCGGAACATTTTGCTAAATATTTAAAAAAGCAAACATTCAGCTCAATGTAATCTTATTGTTTATTGAAGTTTACAGACTTCCACACCTCTTGGCAGAAAAGAGAATGTTCTGTTTGCATTTCAAACTGAAACTAGATATATATATGCCAAGACTTGTCACTCTTCAGGTGCTTTCTGAAACCAGTTTAGTATAAAAATAAAAGCAAGGCATTAATACACTTTCAACACCTGAATCCTCACATTTGCTTTCTGGAACGGTAGGGACATCCACATCAAAGCAAAGAGATGACATTGAATCCTGTGGGATTATTTCTGTTTACCCCATGAAAAAAAATGTAGATAGGCTCTGAGTGTTCATCTTCCCATTGTTTCCAGTGTGCAACGTGTATCTACAATGTGTTGCTCATAACCTTTCAGGAAGTGACTTCCATACAGAGAAATGTTTTATGGGGTAATTAACTTTAAAGTTAATCTGTCATATGTTTTTGCATTTAAATAATTGAGACGAAGCCATGAACAAAATAATAAGTATATTATTTGTGCCGGTAAACACGTGAGTTAAAAAAGTGGCAAGCGTAAGAAAAAATTTGTAAAAACATTTTGTTGCCAATTGACTTTAGTGCGTTTCACAAATTTTCCAGCAAAGCGAAACGGGACAGATTCACTCATCATTACTGGAGGTTATTTATTGGGTGGATCATTTACTGAGATTTTGATTGTAATCCTTTTTTGTTAAATGTATATATAAGAAATAGAATGCATAATACATTTAAAATTAAACTGCCTTAACATCCTTTTCCATGTAACATGTATGTTGTCCAATTTTGTCTTTATTTTGTTTGTAGTAAAACCCATGTATTGAGTATTATGTATAATTGTGCAATAATAATGAAGGGTGGCTTTGTCCTTTTTTTTTTTTTTTTGAAGGGTTCAATCACAGGCACCTGTGAAGTTTATGATAGGATTACTAAACCACCATATTATGTTAAGGTAAACCCATATGGTGTTCTTATTTACCTCCAGTCACTTTTCCTGGGTACCTCATTGCTTGGCTGCATTTCATGTGAACAATTTTAGTCCCACAGGCTGATCTTCCCTCAACTCAACAGGGTAGAGATCTCCATAGCAAACCTATTTTTCAAAGCATAGGGCCACCATCAAATGGATACGAGTAAGAACATATATCCTACTTTCTACAGAATAACTCTAATTAAGTTCAAAGTTACTGCTTGTAGTTATTAAGCTTAGTGGCTTGTGGAAAATTGAGAATAATTTATTCTGTACCATTCACCTTTTTCTGTAGCGCTTAGTCAAAAATTATGTAACATGGCTTACTCCTCTCCTATTATAACACCGGGGAACCAATCAGTCATCCCTGGATCAGTAGGGACTCCCCAACTCTCATGGAGCATGTCCTACACCTAACAAAGGTCTTTCCAACAATAACTATACTGACCCAGTTAGGTCTATTAGGTAGGACTGTACTCAACAGTTAGGAACATGAATCCAATACAACATAGAAATCTACTAACCATAGTTAAATCATGTTACTTGGGAAGAAAAAAAATAGCGCCCAAAATCACAATGGGAACAGTTGCCAGCAAAACATATGCATTGTGTAATCAAATCCAAATTGTAGAGGAAGGAAATTTAGTTTGGATCTGTCATTCATATGTTTTACCCATGTCCCAATGGCAAGGTATATTCAGGTTCTTCCATACTGGTAACAAAACACCCTGAGGCACATTTACTAAGGGTCAAGTGAATTTTTGAATAAAATTTTAATTTTTAAAATTAAAATTTTTAAGTAATTTTGGGCTACTTCGACTATCGAATAGTCCAAAATTCTATTCGAATTGAAAAAATTCAAAAATTTGAATTTTGAAGTACTGTTTCTTTAAAAAGAAACTTCTAATTCGCCACTTCGCCACCTTAAAGCTGCTGAATTGCCAATTTACCCTATGGAGGACCTCCTGGTACCTTTCCTGAAATTTTTTCTAAGTCCTGGAAATACAAAGTTCTTTGAAAAAAATCGTTAGAATCATTAGAATCGAACGATGCATTGGAATGATTTTTATTCGATCGAAAATTGACCTATTCATTCAAAAATGGCCAAAATTTCGATGGTTGAATTTCATAGTTTTTTCACATCGAAATTTGACCATTAGTAAATCTTCCCCTCTGTGTGGCATGACCCTGATGTATTTACTTATATCCGCTCCTTTAGTGATCCCTGAACCTTCTCAAAATGGAAAAAAAATTGGCAAAACCATTGAAGCAAACAAGTGCTTTTTCACACAATTTTCAAAAATTTTCTACAATACATTAGAGATTTATTAACTGCAAAATGCAGTGAAATATTTCGCTCATCCCTACTCATCTTTTCTTGTGCAAACCTATCACTTTAATGTTTTGTTGTATGCAGAAAATTAGTTCTCCCTGTCTCTTACTAAACATTATACACTGTTTTAAGCAAAAATACTTCTTCTTTCAAGCAAAAATAGTTCTGAAAATTTCAAATTACAGAAAATCTGTGTCTGAAAATCCTAGTTTGTTGGAGTTAATTAAAGTGCCAGGGCTATATTGCTTTTTATGCCTTTAAAAACAATGTTCCTTCAATTCTGAACCCATAAGTCCACATAGTATTGATTCAAACAGTTCATAATTTGTATTTATTAATTTGATTGTTTTTATTTTAATGAAGAAAGTGGTTCTGAAAAGAAAATGGGAAAAAACAAAACAACAAAAAATATCCAGTATCCAAATAATTTACATCTTTAGACATCATGTCTCTCTTTATGTTTTCTTAAAAATAGTAGCCACTCTTTTGTTATGTCACAGATTATCATTCATTTTTCATGGTGACATGCTGTTGTTGCAATGTAGCCGATCTCCTTTGTTTATATGAAGTTATTGGCTGTTGCTCCAAAGTACATCTATTACCAACAGACCATTATTCTCTCAGCATACACGACAATATACATTCGGAGATACTAAACATTGAGGTCTCCAAGAATTAAATGTTCAGTGTTTGCTACTCATAGCAAAGCCTTTTTAATGGGAATATCTTTTCCCAGTTAAATAAAAAAAAAACTACAAAATGACCTAATGGTGAAAAATCCACAACAAAAATACAACCAACTTTCCATTATAATAGAATGTGTAAAACAAGATGTCCACCCCAAAAACTGTGTTCATAATATAAGGAACATCCTAAGCATCTTTTAAATATACATTGATGAAACATTTCCAATGTTTTTGGTAATATCTAAATGTAATTAGAGCAAGTACCAGAGAATAGTTATCAACAAATGTTACTTTCAGTTGCAAATACCATATAATAATGTAGGGATCTATAGGAATGCAAGATTCCTATAGCTTTAAAACCCCACCTTGTTGGTTGCTTGCTAGGCAGAAGCCTATGTAGCTGAACACCACAGCTTCATTGTAATCAGCTTGAAAAAGGAACTAAAATGTTCTGAAAGCTTGCTATGATTATATTAGTTAGCCAATAAAGGTATCACCTTTATACCATTTTGTTATTTTTTATTTCAAAAGGGTTGCCCAATAACATGTGCAACACCTGAAATCATTGGCCCAGAAGTGTAGTGGCACCTCCCTGTCACACTGCTATATAATGCTGGGAATGGAGGGGCAGCTTCCTCTTTGGCCTCTGGATGGTGATCCAGCAGCGTGTGCCCAGGGGGGACCTGGGTACAGAAAAGCCTGATGCTTTGAAGTGACCCCAAAGGGAGGTGATACCTTTGGTGGATAATTCAGGAACCAGGAAATCCCATGAATGAGAATTAGCTATCCTAGGGGAGTTTGTGTGATAAACTCTCTAGGAGAGTGAGGTAGTGAGGTTTAGCAGCATGATTGAGTAGCTCAACTCCAATGAGGATTTGCAGGAGGGAGTAGCTTCCCATAGGTTTTGAAATACCTGAGTGCAGGGACCTCAGTGAGGAGGGACTGTGAGGGTATCGGCTACTTTCCTCCACGTTTCGCCGTCGGCGAATAAATTCACGAATCACCGCGACAAAATGCTGGTGTCAAAAATTTGCTGTTTCACGAGTTTTCTGCCGTTTCGACAATGGCAGAAATTCTCCCAACACTACCCACCAGTATCCCAGTTGCTCAGTACAACATTAGGCTACAGTAAGTAAATTTCCTTGGTGGATCTGATCATCTTTATCATTTACCCTAAATAATTTATTCCAGATAACATATAATTGTAATACAAGAAATTGCTAGGAAAAGGGGACCTAGCTTGTGACACAGGAAAGACAGAAAAGGAGTGTAAGACAAACACAACCATACTGAGGCAAGCAATACCAAGAAAATAATGTGTATGTATCCTATCCCAGCAATAGTTGTAAATAAATGTACCTTTGTAAATATAGTGAGCTTAACATGAATTGGATTTCACCTTCCGTATTCACAGCTAATCCTTGTAATCCTTAGTATTTACCAGCTCTGCAGATGGTGAGCTAGATATTCTCATGTAAGTAAGAATAGATCTTAGTAACAAAATAACATTGTTGGCTGAGTGTGAAGAAAAGTGGAATGCTTGTGTTCAGTCTTTGGCAGATCATTTGAAGGCAATATAGACATAATTCATTTTTTTAAAAACCCTCTGAGGCATTTTGAATAGTCAATAGAAAATAATGTTTGGTATAACTTCCTCACACTAGGGGATTTATAGGTGAAATCCCTAATCTGTGCAAACAAGACTATGGTCAAAACATGGAAATCTCAAAGAAGGTCTTATAGGCATGGGTGCTACCACCAAATGCACTGTAATGCTGAGAAAATCACCCATCTGCACAGTACAGCATGGATCAGCAGAACACAGGGATATTTAATTGGTGATATTGTGGCTGCAGAAGAGCTTTAACTTCTGAACTCTACTATATAAATATTCCTCTTTAGCACATAAATGATGCTGGAAATCTAATTGAAGTGCCTTGATTTTTTTAGCACCCATAGCAAAGTGACCCTAAAATCTCAGTCTAATATGAGACATAGGGGCAGATTTACTTTTGGTTGTATTTCGAATGCCAAAAAAAATTAGAAATTCGACCAAGGGAATAGTGGTGAATAGTTGGGAAGTAAAATCCTCGAATTCGAAGGATTTTACCGCAATTCGATTGCATGATCAAATATAGAGAATTTGATGAAAAAAATTCGATCGATCAATCAATTAAAATTGTTCGAATATTCGATTCGAATTTGATTTGAATATTCGAACAATTTTCATTGATCGATCGAATTTCTTTCATTCGATCTCAGGGAAGGATCCCCAGTTCAGTAGCTTTGATCTGGTGAAGTAGGTGGTCGAATAAAAATTGTTTGTGCCAGCATTTGCAATTATGTAGTAGTAATCTTGGAAACTTTATGCAGGCTGAATGTTTGGGGGCATATGCACCTGGACACTCTATATATTTTGCCAAGTCCACCCCAAATGAGAAATTGCTGCAATTACAGAAGTATTGAACACAATCTGCATTATGGATAAGAAACATGACATTCTATTTTGGGGGTATCTAAGCTTCCCCAAACAAGTTTTAAAATGTATAATACATTTTAAGTTTTAGCAGGGAGCTTGCCATCTGTTATATACCAAAAGAGCAAAACATTCAAGCAGCTTATAGTGTGAGCAACTTATTAAAGAAATGGGAAAGTTGGTGGAATTTGTGTTCTAATAATTTAACAGTGTTTAACTAACCTTCCTGGCAATTAGGGGAATGCATTTGCTGATAAATCTGTCAATGTTATTTATGCCTCTGTAATTTAATCATTTTGGAAACCCATTTTAAACTATATTAAACAATATAATTGATGCTCAGGGAATTTGTGGAATGCACATAAAAATACATCACTGACTGTATCTGCATTAATAAAAATAAAATAAAAAACAATATATATATATATATATACGATTAATTATGATTTTCTATGAACTGTTACTTGAAACTAGAAATAAGACCTGATGCAGCCACCATAATAGAGGTTTATACAAAGGCTACTTATTTCAAGAGCAGAAGATCATAAAAGCTAGTTCTTATGAATAAAGTGAATAGTAAACATGAAACCCAACAACAAAGAGGACATGAAAGAGGAAATCTGTGAGTTTGAATTGATCAGAAGAGGAAAGGTCTGGAGGATTTTAATTTGGAGGATTTGTACCGCAATTTGATTAGTTGAATGATCGAATAGAAAAATTTGATTGATCGATAAAATCGTTCAAATCGATCGAATCGATCGATTCGAAAGATTTTAACCATTCGATTGAATTTTTTTATTCAATCAACATTTTTGAATTCCAGTTCGGTAGCATTGATCTGGAGAACTAGGCAGTCGAAAATTTTTTAAAGGGGAAGTGCTTCGACTGTTGAATAGTCAAATATTCATATAGCTTTTTATTCGAATCATTCGATTCAATCAAATTTTCAAAATTCACTGGTCGACTTGGTCTTCAAAAACATTCGAAAATTTGAATTCAAAACTTTTTGAAAATTCGATCGAACTTCAAATCCTTCATGTGAATTTAGTAAATCTGCCCCTAAGTGTTATCAGCATCAAGATGGTATTACAATTAGATTGACTGAATGCATTTCCTAGAGATGAAGTGTAAAGTGAGAAGACCAGAGGACTTGACATAAAACCTTGAAGGTTAGAGCAGAACAAAAGGTTGCTAAATGGATCAACAGTTGTATGGGAGAAGGCTGAATTTGTTATGTTATGGGATGCTAAGTCTCATTTATCTTGGTCACGATCTTTGGCAGTAGTTGGTGGGATAGATATGTGAAAGTTAAATTTAGCAAAAAAGGGTTGTTTATAGAGAATAGGTTAAAAATGCTTGGCCAGCATTAGCTCTGTTTTAGGAAGAAAGCATAAACCTAAAATGTAGAAAATCCGCTGACCAGGAACGTCTTCTGATGAAGGGAATTCAGCTGTTGTTGTGCCAAGGTTGGAGTTTCGGTGGATAAATGTTATAGTGGTAAACTGACTATTCAGACAGAAAAGAGTGTTATGTGAGTTAAGCTGCAGGTTGATATTTGTGGTGGTGAACGGGAAGGTTCTTTATGTATGAGTAGCTTGAGTTGATAATGATAATACACTAAAAAACATTATCTACAAGAATACTAAGTGGTGGTCTGATGTGAATAAGGGTTGAAAGGTTAGCAGTGTGTACAGTATTACAAACTATCCAAAAAAGTAAAAAACATATAGGAATAGTAGAAGGGTGAAATGAAAAGTTGACCAGAGCTTAGGGGAACATCTCAACAGACAAGTAAAACATGGTGAAAATTATATTCAAAGGTATGTACACAGCAATGTTTAGAGGCCCTCATTTATAACCGCAGGTGCAGTTGTTGAGGCGCTATATGGACAACAATGAGTAGTTTGAAAGATACTATTCAGTTTGTCTGAGCTTCTTGCTCTTCTATATAGTTGCACTCAGCACCAATTGGTCATTCCTACCTACTGTTGGGAATTATTAATTGACACAGGGGAACATTAGAAGGACCAACATCTTTAAACCACATTGGAGATCCAGGGGTCCCACAACTGCTTGCATCAATCCGCACAGAATATGTCACATAGATCCTTCTCATTGTCTCTCTAATTAGAGACAAAACACAAGCACAATTGTGTATGTCTTGAAGCATTGCCCACTATTGCTTGAGATGCATTGCTACCTGGAATCTGCAATTATCCTGGAATCATGGGAACTGCCTTGTTAAAAAATGTTGTAACTGTGCTTAAAATTGCACTTAATTCACTGTGCTTGTGGTTGTAAATTACCTTACAACAACAACAACAACAAACAACATTTGTAAAGCGCTTTTCTCCCGTAGGACCCAAAGCGCATAAGCTTGTCTCATCTCTGTACATATCTATGTGTGCAGAGGAAAAGTTATGTGGCCATAAATGCCAGGCTAAACAGGTGGCTTTTCAGTTTTGATTTAAACATGTCCAGGGTTGGAGCTGTCTTGATCCCGTTTGGCAGGGCATTCCACAGGGTAGGGGCAGCATGACAGAAAGCTCTGGATCCAAAGGTTTTCAGTTGGACTCTGGGGGTGGTCAGATTATTGGATCCATTTGATCTAAGATTGTGGGAGGTGTGACGTCGTTGCAACAAGTCCTTCAGGTACCCGGGTCCTAGGCCATGTAGGGATTTGAATGTCAGCATGCCAATTTTGAAAAGGATTCTCCATTTTATGGGTAGCCAGTGTAGTGAGCGGAGGATTGGTGTTATGTGGCAATGGCGGGGTTGGCTTGTTAGCAATCTTGCGGCAGCATTCTGTACTAGCTGCAGGCGGTTTAGGTCTTTATTTGGAAGGCCTACATAGAGGGCATTGCAATAGTCCAGTCGTGATGTGATAAAGGCATGAACTAGTGTTGGAAGAACCTCAGAAGGAATGAGGTGTGTAATTTTTGCAATATTCCTTAGGTGATAGAAGGAATGTTTCACCACAGCTGAAATTTGGCTCCTGAAGTTTAATTCCCCATCAATTAGTAAACCCAGGCTGCGCACAGTGTTGGAGCTAGCAAGATCTGAGGTCCCTAACCTCAGTGGCATTGACTGTGTCTGGCGCTGCTTTGCTGTTAGGCGCTGGCCACCGATGACAAGAACTTCAGTCTTGTCAGCATTTAGTTTGAGCCAGTTTTCGTTCATCCACTCCTGAAGTTCAGCTAGGCATGAGTTTATTTTTGGGATGGGATCTGTTGTGTCGGGTTTAAATGACATATATAGCTGGGTGTCATCAGCATAGCAGTGGTATGTCAGACCATGTTTTTGAATGATTTTCCCAAGTGGCAGCATGTATATGGTAAACAGCAAAGGGGATAGTATTGAGCCCTGTGGCACGCCATATTTTAGTGGTACAGGGTTGGACTGGAAAGGCCCCAAGGCTACCCGTTGTGTTCTGCCTGCCAGGAAGGAAGAGAACCATTGGAGGACTAAGCCGTCAATGCCACAGTACTCTTGCAGTCTGTTAAGCAAGATTTCATGGTCGACTGTGTCAAAAGCCGCTGAGAGATCAAGCAATATCAGCATGGAGCACTGGACATGAGTAGGTCATTGCAAATCTGGACAAGGGCTGTTTCACAGCTGTGGTGCTTCTTGAAGCCAGATTGTAGGGGGTCAAAGATGTTGTTTGTTGAGAGTGTGGCCTCAAGTTGGAGATATGCAGCCTTCTCGATAACTTTTCCCAGAAAGGGGAGGTTTGAGACAGGCCTGTAGTTGCTTAGAATATCTGGGTCTAGGGATGGTTTCTTGAGTAAAGGCCTGATGATTGCTTCTTTCAGACAGGTAGGAAACTTCCCCGCTTGCAAGGAACAGTTGACTATCTTGTGAAATGTTGGCCTGAGCAGATTAGCGCATTTCAGCATGAACTGTGTTGGGCCAGGGTCCAGGTCGCAGGTAGTCTGGTGGAGGTTTAGAAGGATATGTGAGATGACTTCTTCGGTAATTACCTGAAAGTCAGACCATGGTGGTAGGTTGTTGTGGGATCCATTTTGAGGCTCTGCATAGGTTTTCGGTGTTGTGGATTTGATAGCAGACCGAATAGATGAGACTTTGTCTGTGAAGAAGAGGGCAAATTTCTCACATAGGTCCTTAGAGGATGTGATGTTGGGTTTCAGGCAGGATGGGTTGCATAGCCTGTCAACTGTGCGGAATAACTGGGCAGGTTTGTTGGCTGCTTTTGCAATTTCTTGTGAGAGAAAAGAGGACTTTTTCTTGGTGATAGTTGCCTGGTAGTTCTTTTGGTGACAAATCAGGGAGTGTTTATCCTTTGAGCACTGATGTTTGCGCCATTGTCGTTCTAGTCTGCGCCCCTCTTTCTTTAGTTCCTTTAAGGAGTTATCGAACCATTTAGCGTGATGTGATGGTGAGGAACGTTTTATCCGTAGGGGAGCAATACAGTCAAAGGCGGATGTTATGCAGCAGTTATATTTATGGACCATGGAGTCAAGGTCTAGGCTGTGTTCTGTTAGGCCATCCAGGTTAAGGTTGTTCTGGAGATGCTGGGGTGTCAGGCCTTTTAGAGAACGGTATTTTGTGAGATCTTTTACTTGGTGGTTTAAAGCTGGTTCTGCAAGGGAAAAGTGGATAGTGTGATGGTCTGACCACACTACAGGATTTATTTCCACGTTGCATATTGATAGGCCTGAGTGAAATATGAGGTCCAAGGTGTGGCCTCTCTTGTGTGTAGGGAGATGAACGGCTTGAGCTCATTAGATGTTGTACAGGTATAAGATCTGTTATAAGGAAACCCATTATCCAGAAAGTTCCGAATTAAAGGAAGGCCATCTCCCATAGACTAAGTTTAACCAAATAATCCAAAATTTATTTATTTATTTTCCCTTTAAAATTAGAACAGTACCTTTTACTTAATCCAAACTAATGTATAATGAATACTTATTGGAAGCAAAAAAATACTCTGGTTTATTTAATATTTAAATCATTTTATAGTAGATGTAAGTCATGAAGATCCAAATTACAGAAATATGCCTTATCTGGAAATACCTCATGTCCCAAGCATTCTGGATAACAGGTCCCATACCTTTACATTAAAAATGAGCTCCACACAAGGCCAATATGTTTATGTGCCTTTCAGGGAGTCAGGCAATGAAGGTTGTAACTACTATTGATATAAAACAAAAATTTGCTGTTCATATTTCACATAATTTCACAATTTAATTTCTGGAAAATGTTATTAATGATAACATGAGAAAGGGGGTATCTGCCAAAAGAAAGTTAACATAGATAATATATAATTCAAGGTATTTCATTCTCAGTATGGAATAATAAAATAGTTCCTGAGATCATATTTAAACATGAAAATATGTACTCCCTATAACATTCTAATTTGTCATTTGAGTAATTGCAGCACAGGGATCTGAACTCTGATATTACTCATTATATGTCATTTAGAAACTCAAATAAACTTGTGGTAAAGAATATTACAAATGTAAAGATGCCTGCTCTCCAAAACAGATGATATATCAACATATATTATTCTTGGAAAACTAGCATTATTGGTTATCAGTACTCCTTAACCAATACCTCTAGAGAAGAACTCGGACAATCATTTTTTATATGTTGGCAATATAATATGGCAATATATATTGAATAATTTACCCTCTTTTGAAAAAAGTCAACAAGGAGTTCCATGGCCATATAAAACGCATGACTTAATGTCGTCATATTTTACAACAGGGTGTACATCATTTATTATACACAAGTTTTAATGAGTTATGTGACATGACAATACACCAATTATAACTGATGACATCACTAAGAACTGTTAGTGTACTGTTTATATAAACAATGCAGAGGAATTGCTGAATTTATCTACAAAAATTGTATTTGTTTATCATTTTGGTCCCCTGCAGGGACTTCTGTTGGTAATCAAAAAGAGGAACTGTTCATCTAGAAACGAATTTCCATCTGGGCAGCGAACACTGATTTACACACATATATATATATATATATATAATACACAAAAGCCGTAAATATCTTGTAAATTATATCCTTATAAATGGTGAGTTCTGATGTCATCAGTTATAAACGGTGAGTTCTGATGTCATCAGTTATAAATGGTGAGTTCTGATGTCATTTCTGTCACATGACTCACTGAAACTTGTGTATTATAATGAATAAAGTACCCCCAGTTTCAAAATATGAGGATATTAGAAGTTACCTCGGAGTTCCATGACCTGTATAAAAACACTCGGCCTTCGGCCTCGTGTTTTTATATGCTCATGGAACTCCTCGGTAACATAATATATAATAACTTGTCAAGTTGCAACTTGAGTTGCACCTTGATAAAGGTCCAAGACCGTGGACCGAAACGTTGGTGCTTTTTTTATTATGTTTGAAGCTTAAATAAATTTTGTAAAAATTCAATATTGGAGTGCGTGTCGATTCGGGTCTTATCTACATTTCAACAAAAGACACAGCACCCAGAAGCAAACAGCTACAATAGAAGCGAGTGCGGACGCCTTGGAGGGATATATATATATTTTGAAATCCATTTCTCAAAAGAGCAAACAGATTTTTTTACATTTCATTTTGAAATCTGACATGGGGCTAGACATATTGCCAATTTCCCAGCTGCCCCAAGTCATGTGACTTGTGCTCTGATGAGTGATATCATCCCCTCACTTTCCCCCACCCAGCAGCCTAACAACAGAACAATGGGAAGGTAACCAGATAACAGCTCCCTAACACAAAATAACAGCTGCCTGGTAGATCTAAGAACGGCACTCAATAGTAGAACCCATGTCCCACTGTGTACTATTCAGTTACATCGAGAAGGAAAAACAACAGCATACCAAAAAGCACTTCCCTCCCAAAGTGCTAGCACAAATCACATGACCGGTGCTTCTGGGAAATTGACAAAATGGCTAGCCCCATGTCAGATTTCAAAACAGAATATTAAAAAATCTGTTTGCTGTTTTGAGAAATGGATTTCAGTGCAGAAGTCTGCTGGAGCAGCATTTAAAAAAAAGAAACATGTTTTTCCACGACAGTTTCCCGTTAAGAATTCTATTGCTTCATTATACATTTTACAAAAGGACTACGTTTTGCTTTGTATTTTTGAGGCTGTGACCACAAAATACATATAGACCTCTTATAAATGTATTTTGTGGTCACAAACCTAATGGTTTAAAAAATTAGTGGTGAGCACAACTTTCCCTTGTTTGTTATAGCAGTGACCAGCTCCTTGTTGTACAGTAGCTCCCACCCCTCCAGCTATAGTCAGGTAATCCCACTGGTGTCTAATAAAAGGGCCACCAAGTTTGGGAGTTTTACTTTGAAAGCAGCAAGTAAATTGCAGGTAAAACTTAGTCCCTTTTGTAAAATGTATAATGAAGCAAGCACCCCCAGCAGCCTAACAGTAAGGGCTAGGGCAGACGGGGAGATTCGGGGGCAATTTGTCTCCTGGCGACTTCTCGCCGCGACTTGTAGCCCCCGAACTTCCCCGAATAGCCAAGTCCTGGGGCGCACCGGCGTTACTTGAAAACGCCGGCGCCTATTCACACGGAGCGGCGAGAAGTCGCCAGGAGACAAATTGCCCCCGAATCTCCCCGTCTGGCCTTAGCCTTAAACAATGGGATGGTAACCAGATAGCAGTTCCCTGACACAAGATAACAGCTGCCTGGTAGATCCAGGTCCCACTGAGAAACATTCAGTTACATTGAGTAGGAGAAACACACTTGTTGTTTCAGGAATTCAGTGTTATATTGTGGAGTGAATTATCTGCAGAGAAATTTAGAAATAAAAACTACTTAATAAAAATCATGACAGAATCCCTGGAAATGGAAAATTTGTTAGTCAATATTTCAGAATCTGCTGTAAGAGAAAATACACATTTGCTGTTCATAAGGGCCTTTATTTTTATTGTCCTTTCTGAAGTTCACCTGGGATGATATGCACAGTTTAAATGTCTCTGAAATGACCTATCCATACACTTAATTTTGGTTGATTAAAGTGGCACTTTATGTACATAAGTATATTTTTATTTGTATAGCATAAATGTCAAATAAAAAGACAGTCCAACTTATTTACTTTTTGGCCTGTACCAAAAGCTAGTTTGGATGACACATTTTACTCACAAAGACACAAAAGGATCGGGAGCTCACTTTGAAGGGGATTTAAACCCCCCCAAAAGGAAAAGCCCTTCCTACTACTATAGGTAGCTAAACCTCCCCCACATAGTTTGTTACCCCCGAAAGTATCCTAAATACAATGCTTGTGTATAGGTGCAGAGTAAGCTCAGCAGAGCTCATGAGCACCATCTTCTGGATCTTCGGTCTTCATCCATAAGGGAGCGACATATTGGTGCATGCATAGCTGGAACATTCCTTGAACCACTCATGAGCCAAAAGTGCCATGAATTGTCGAAGGAAGAGGACCCAAAGAAGACTGAAGATCCGGAAGATGGCACCCTAGAACTCTGCTGTGTATATTCCAGACACTTTCAGGGGTAATAAATTAGGGGGGGGAGCAGGGAGGGGGGACTGTCTAGGGTAGTAGGTAGTGGCTTTTGGGCGGTTTAGTTCTCCTTTAAGGGTAATAACATTACATTTGAATATTGACCTCAAAAATTCCAAAGAGCTCAGCTTTAAGATCACTAACATAATATGTACTGTTATATAAATAGTATAAGAACATAACCATGTTACTGATTATTCATAGGTTTATACTTTTCATTCCTAGAGGTTGAGATCAACGTAAAGCCCTCAATATTTTTTTAAAATTGTCATTACTTCCCTAAAATAAAACTAATGACAGAATCTCTGCAGCCAGATGCACATGTTCTGAAGTCTAAATTAATAGTCACATGTAACTTGGCTAGAAATGTTAGTCTTGCACTAGTTGTAGGAAATTAAACATAATATACTAGAGGGACGTGAAATAATGTGTTTGTAATGTGGATACTATTCTTACAAAATGGCCAGGTTATTGTTCAAATTGACATCCTAAATAAAGTGTGTTGGGGGATGGAGAAGGGTTTGCACCTACATTTTTAAAGTCAGATGCCAAGAATTAAAGTGAAATATAGTCCACATGTCTTGTCTTGTGAAATGTTCAAATATTCTGGCAGCTGTATAGCGCATGATTATGTTTCCTGATGGACAAAAGGTCATAAAAATCTAATAATTGCGTTCCCCTTGATACTGGATAGAAAAGCGACAGGCATCCCTAAATGTTCCATTTCCATGTCAGTTTGAGCTGCATTAACTGCTGAGAAGGAGCCTTCTATATATAAATTTGAGAGGCTTTGAGAAATGTGTTTTATTATAAACTTTTCTGAGTCCAAAGGTTTGTTTGCTTAGCTGAACTGGAAATAATTAAGCATACACAATCAATAATTGACATAGAGATTATTTTACATTTAGCTATACTTATACAGTACTACAGCATGAGCATCTCCAGATAGTGGCTCAAGGTTTGATTGTCCTCAGAAGCACAGTTAGGGGAGAAGCTGAACAGGTCCATTTTCATGCTACAGCTTTGGTCATCTAAGAAATTAGTGTGGTAAAGTGGCAACACCAAGGTTCACCATGCAAATTCTTAGATGAACCTAGCCTTAGTTCTAAACACAGAAGAAATGCAAATTTGAATAGGCATGGGAACATTTATAAGCAAAACACTTTGGAGGTTAGTTATTAAAAGTCGCATTTTAGAGTTTTCTGTACCTCAAATGAACTCAAATGTTTTCTTATTTATGAAAAAAATCAAACTGTAAAAACTCAATTCAGTGAGTTAGAGATTGATCAAATTTTCTGAGAAAAAAACTAGAAACTCTCAAATTCCTCAAGTTTTAGGGTACATTCTCCAAAAAAACTTGAACATCATGAAGGCTATTAACATCTTCAAAAGGTTCACAGGACCTCTGCCTTTGACTCCTACCTGACCTCGACAGGTTTTAGCTGTAGTATTTTTGGATTCAAGCTATTTCCAGAGTTGGGGTATAATTAATCTTGAAAAATGTGATCTTAAAAAAAATCCAAAAAATTGATTTGGACCAAAGAAATAGTCTAGTGATCCCCAACTAGTAGCTTGTGTTGCTAATTGGGTGCTATGACAAGCTCTTGCACATAGTTAATATGGAGGGGATATGTGGCTCTCTTTGGACTCAACCTGCTCTCAGGGGTGGATGCTGCTGTGGATTCTGGAGAAGAAGACCTCAGTAAAGAAACTGCCCAGAGGTGTAAGTCATGACAGTTTTGGAAGAGCGGCTCTTGGTTCCATTAATGATTTGACAGATTAACTCTCTTGTGTAATACTTTGCCTAACGTGAAGGGACACCCAAGTTAAAAAAATACTCAGGCTAACAATTCCTGAGAGGGATCTGCTGGAGGGAAACCAGACCAACAACAGGAATCTCCTCTGTTTTAGGTTTACCAAGGCCCATCTCCTTTCTGGTACTTTTGCCTGCATATCTATAACTTACCTCTTGTGGACTAATCCTACTGTGTGGGTACCTTATTTACAAACATATATTTAATGGATAAAAAACACTGGAATCCTTATTTCTTCAATCAAATGTTGTGGAACTACAATTACCATTAATGAGGCCCACCTGCCTAGAAGCAGCTGAAATGGTGAACTGGATGAAAAAGTGTTACATGTACTAACCAGAAACATCAATGTATTAGTCTTTGACTGCTTGGTTGATAGATAAGCTGCTGTGTAGCCATGTGGGGCCAGCCATTCAAGTTGAAAAAAAGCAAAAAAGGCACAGGTAACATACTATATAACAGTATATAACAGTTAAGCCCTGTCCAATACAATAATTATTTTATTGGTGTGGTGAATATATTATTGTGTATAACAAGCCTCTTTGCGTGATATATATTGACCTACTATCTAGTGCTCTTAATAGAGAAATATGGAGACTGCTATTTTGTATAGGGTTCAAAACTTGCCTATTTCTCTCTGAGCAGACCTTTCACTATGTATTTTTCATTTTACTGTAAATGCATAACAAGTCATGTGAACCAAGTGAGCGCTGAATGCTTAGCCCAAATGTCCCGAAGGTGACTCACCAGAAAACTGAACTGATATATTTCCTAAGCTCATGTATGTCAACTGCTGCTGGATTCGTTTTCTCTTTATGGATTTGTTTTTGCTGGAAAGAATGCCTGGCAAATCAAAGCAAAAAAAAAAAAAAAGGGTTGAAGTAAATTACCTGGATAACTTACATGCAAGAATATGAGTGATTAAAAGCAATCTAGATAAATTATTTTACTGAGCAGCACAACAGCTGTTGCTCCTCTCTGAGACACGGGATCGGAATGCACAGTGAGAATATACGATGTCCGAGAAAGGTCACAAAAACAAGTATTCATTCAAAAACCCTTTAGATCGGTAGTACTAATATACACTGATCACATGTGGGATAACTAGGGGTGGCGTTCTAGCTGAGGGAAAATTGTAAGATAGCTGGGGCCCCAATATGGGGGTAAAACTCATGAAATCCAGTGATGTATAAACAGTGACAAGGCAGCTATTCTCAATACCCCCCCAAAAAGGGCAAGGGCATAGGCAAGGTAAAAAATTAGATTGAGAGGAGTTGGGTGTTTGTGTTTTTGTATTACGTTAACAATGAGGACTTTGCAGTTTTAATTTAGAGAGACATGTAAGGGATAGATACTTTAGATGGCACTCTGCCTTGAGGAGGTTCTAGAGCAGGTTCTCCTCCATCTCACTTATAGGGGATTTCTCTAGAAAGACTATATAAAGAGGGAAAAATAGTGTGCCAGTTCTCCTATGGCTGATATTAGAAGAAGAGTGAATGACACCATTGAGCCTGAGGATTGCTGACTCAGTAGGGTACCCAAAATGAGCCAATAGCTATGTTAGCTAGTGGTCGGTGGAGAGAGACATTGGTAATCCAGCTAGTTAAGCATCTGAGGCTCAAATGGGGAGTAAGGGACCAGTGTCCCAGTGGTACCTTGCCAAATAGGGTCTCATTGGGACACTGGGTGCTCCATTGTGGGCAGGCCCCTATCCCTGTGATGTGTTGCCTACAGAGCCCCATAACTGTCGAGAAGAAGCAAAAAAGAATGTAACATATGGACCCTGCAGTTTGGAAATCCTTATTCTGTTTTATTGATAACAACTGTTGGACCTGTACAATCATTTTTATTAGAAAAGCTAAACTGGTGACTGTGAAAAAGTCTGTAAGACAATGTGGACCTCCAGTTCATTCATCTCTACTGTATAACAACACATTTTCTGTTGTGACAAGGGTGATGGTTTGGCTAGTTATTGCTAAAAAATATCATACACAACTTTACATGATTCCCCATAGATGAGGGAAAGCTGCAAGGTCCAACATTTGGAGAGTTGATAAGGAGAAACTTCTAATTATCAGAAAGTAGGCTATAAAGTCAGGACCCTGCAATGTTTATTGTCAAGGAAAGGTGACAATCCAACATAGTGCGGAAATAATCCAAAATTTACAGAGCACCAAGGAACTCACACCAGATGACATAATGGCAAGGAGCCTGAAAGAAGAGTTATCTTTCAAAACCGTTTGGCCAGCAAAACTACACTGGATGAGAGCAAGGCCAATTGGCTTAAAATCAATGGAGAACTTTGGGAATATCATCTATCAAGTCAGTGGTGGCCCATACACATCTTGTTTTGATACTAAGGATTTTCTGGATAAATTGCACAATATTGGAGAAGACACTATACTGTGTAGTATTGGCAAAGTTGGCAAAATTGCGCTTAACCCTCTCCGCCACTCAACCCTCTTCATGTACCTCTTTCCACGCTGATTGACGGGAACAAGGCGCAGTGATGTAATCAGTGAGCGCACCACATCTGCGACAAAATAGTCGTGCGCATCAAATTGTTTGTGCACATTGTAATGGACTCTCGTGCCCAAACTGTTAGACGCAATGATGTCAATTCTGGGTGCCCTGTTTTCTATTTGTTCCCAACCTGTCCATCATGGCTCAACTTGGTTCCTGGTCCTTTAAATACCCTTTCTGTTATTCCCACATTGCCAAAGCTGGCTTCTGTTTCTATAGTTCCTGCTCAAGCCGTGTTCGTTTCTGAATCCTGTTTTGACCCTTGGCCTTTCTCTGACTTCTGATCCTTGCCGCCGGAACCGACCTCCGCCGGTGTTTTGACTTCGCTTCTGCCTGATCCCTCTTGGTACTTTGCTTTTGATCTTACTCACTCAGCTCCTTTACTGTCTCCGCCCAAAAGGGCATTGGTGAAAACCGGAGTCGCAGAGGGGTGCCACAGTCGCCTTCAGTACTTCTTGGACCAGCCATCTTCCACTCCGTATTAACAGATTGTTACAGTGCTTCTATACTCTTCCACCATCCTCCAAGATGAAGGGATACAATCCAAGCTCTGTTAGATACTGACCTCCCACACAATCTGGTATATTTTTTGATTGATTGCTTAACCTTGGTACTAAAACTTATTTCAGGTTTGAGAATAAATAATAATGGCAGTGCCAAAGCACATCAATGGGGTCAGCTAAATTTCCTTAATTTGCAAGTCTGTTTGTCCATAAACTGGAATAAGAGTTATGATGAAACCATTGATACAGAGATCTTATTTCTCTATACTGTATCTCCAGTTTGTGGATGGCATCTTGGTAATTTGGAAAGGGGATTCTTTACTCTTTCAGGAGATGGTAAAGGAGGTAAATTAAAAAAATATATATTAATAGTAAAAAATTGAAATAGGAAGGGATAGGACCTTTATTATCAGAGGGGGGTCAGCTGGTTGATGAGAACAAGCAAAAAGCTCAGATTCTGAATGCATACTTTTCGTCTACACAAATGAGGAACCAGCTAATGAAGGTTTCCTTATTAATAGTCCCAATTCTAACAATACATCTAATGATGCATGGTTCACACATGCTGAAATTCAAAAGAAACTAGAAAATGTTAAGTTAAACAAAGGTCCAGGGCAAGATGGGATTCATCCCAGGGTAATTAATGAGCTTAGCTCTGTGATTGCCACAGATTTTTCTTTGGAAAAAAGGCGCTTGCGAGGGGACATGATTACACTTTACAAATAAATTAGAGGGCATCATAGACAATTATCGGGGGACTAAACTCTACAGTTAGTATAGCTAGGGGCATATTTGGTTTGTGTGAAAGAGTGGAGGGGTGTGTGTGTGTGTGTGTGTGTGCTGGGTTTTAATTTGGAGGGCTTGAACTTGATGGACTTTGTCTTTTTTCAACCCAATTTATCTATGTAACTATGTAACCCCACAGACAAATTCACCACGGAAACAGCAGCAGAAAGATCTTTGAACTTTCTAGATGTGAAGTTGACAATATATGGTAATATTATTATTATTATTATTAACATGTATTTCTATAGCGCCAACTTGTTGCGTAGCGCTGTAATATAGTTGCTAACCTTTACCATAAGGACAAAAAAAGTCTGTTAAATGTTGGGGCAATAACCATAATTACTCACCCTAAATGGTGAAGTTATTTGTAAACCTCAGAAGGCTATGACATAAAAAAAATTTGGATAAAGCTATCAATGCTAAATGCATAATGGAGCTTTGCACTATTTCTGTGATTTCTGACATTTGTTCCTCTTTCTTTACAGATAGAAGTCTGCTGCCCCTTATAACACTTTATGAATTTCTACTGTCTGGTTTATTCTAATTATGGCCAGTTATATGTTTGATAAAGTTTATTGTTGTTAATGCATTACTTGTGTTTAACGATGGGTTGTTGCAGCATTGGCCCTTTTTGGTAGGACTTTTAGGCAGTACCTTGGAGAGGTGCATGAAGGACTTTAATTATGAACTGTAATCACAAAGTAAATAATGTCCACTGAGATTATGGACTATGAACTTTTTGACAATGCCATTCTGGATTGCTACTGTATGTTCACTTGTTGCTTTATATGGTGCAACATGAGATAGGCTGCTAAATTATACTCCCCACAGCAGTTGCCCATCCAAACCCTGGCACTTTGTGGATGGAACCTGCTCTTTAAATTGTTTGGAGTGATGCGCTGTGGGTAAAACTTGAAAAAGGAGTTTTGCCCGAAACATGTTGTGTGACTAATTGAATCTGCGAGTGCCTCTACTATTTTCTGTGTGATGAATTCATGGGCAAAACCTCCACTGAACCATTGCCTGAAAGGGCAAACACCTGCTTGTCTCAGTTCATTCTCACTTGAAAATGTAGCAATTTAGGGTTAAATATAGTTCATTTTTTCTTACAGAAATTGGTACTTTCTATCTAACACCTTGGCCATAGCCTTGATCAAATTAAAACTGAGAGACCCTGTGCTACAAGTCATTAATGCTAACCAATATGACCTCATGTTGCCATCGTATGATGTACATTATACCTAATCTAGTTTTATAAGTAATTCATATTTTCTGCCCTCTGTCTTTATGAAACAATATGGTTTTGAACATGGTGTTTTACTTATCCGTGTAATATATAGATTTCCCTTAGCTCATCTGACTAAAGCAACAGCATCAGTTTATCCAGCCTCACCTTCCCTAAAGTTGTGGGAACAGAAGAATTTTCTCGCAAACTTCAGGGAATATGAGACTTGGGCAGCTACAGCAGATGCATATTAGATTAATGGCTGACTGTAGTTTTTTCCCTGCAGCTGAGGAATGCTGCGGTTGGTTTTCCCCACCATTCCCCAGTAGCAAAGAAGGTCATTGTGGTTGTAGGAGTTGTGTGAAGTATCCATAGGATTCCCAGCAGGTCTGACCAAGTGATATATCCATGTAGTCAGTTGGTCCTCTTATCCTCTCTCTCTCTGCCTTGTCACAAGGTTGGATTTGCTAGAATTCACAGTAAGTTACTTAAAGGGTAATAATCACATTTTATGACCAAACACAAATGTTAAAGCACTCAGTATCTGTCCTTTACTGGGGCTTCTTTCATAAGCAGACAAAGCATGTCTTTGCATCTTTGTTAGTTATATTTGCAGTTTTATATATGGGTATGGGATCCATTATCCAGAAACCCATTATCCAGAACACCCTGCGTTACGGAATGGCTGTCTCCCATAGGCTGGCCAAACCAGGGATGTCTTTGACGTAGTTGACCAGCTTAAATATATTGCAATATATGGACAAACAGTCTCTGTTTTGCCTCAATGTCCTTAATATATTGATAATGGGTTGAGTGCAGAGGATCTCTTGTGTTTGTCTCCCATAGACTCCATGTTATCCAAATAATCCAAATGTATCCAAAAATATTTATTTTTCCTCTTTGATATTAAAACACTACCTTGTACTTGATTCCAGCTAAGATATAATGAATTCTTATTGGTGTCATTGCAGATCTGTGTTTTAAAAGTTTGTGCAGTGCACTCAGGTGTTGAATGCTTGCATCTTCTGACTTGCATTGAAGTGAATCTGGAAACCTGTTATCCAGAAAGCTCCACATTATGGAAAGGCCATGTCCCATATCCACCCCATTTTTATCCAAACAATCCAAATTTTCCAAAATGTTTCCTTTTTCTCTATAATAATAAAACAGTAGCTTGTACTTGATTCTCAGCTAAGATATTATTAATCCTTATTGGAAGCAAAACCAGCCTATTGGGGTTATTTAATGGTTACTGTACATGGTTTTCTAAAAGACTTAAGGTATGAAGCATTCTGGATAACAGGTCCCATACCTGTATATGCATATATAAAGAGGAGAGTTTGAAAGGCTCATTCCCAAAAAAAAGACAAAAAAGCCCTGGTGCCACTGCTGCAAAAAGTAACATCAGCATAAAAGATGTGTCCTTCATGTTAATATGTAAGTATGTTTGAGATAGAATGAGTTTCTGTATCAAGTTTTGCATGTATAAGACTAATGGGCCTATTTGAGGGTGTAGAAGGGATTTTGTTTATGCATGTGACTCAACACTGGTATAAAGTTGCCACCAGTCCAGTCTTGACCCTGACAGTCCAGTTTTTAGAAGGGTTTCCCTGATCAAAAGGGATCCTGTCATGGGAAAAACATTTTTTTTTCAAAATGCATCAGTTAATAGTGCTGTTCCAGAAGAATTCTGCATTGAAATCGATTTCTCAAAAGAACAAGCAGATTTTTTTATATTTCATTTTGAAATCTGAAATGGTGCTAGACATATTGTCAATCTCCCAGCTGCCCCAAGTTATGTGACTTGTGCTTTGATAAACTTCAATCATTCTTTACTGCTGTACTGCAAGTTGGAGTGATATCACCCCCTCCCTTTCCCCCACCCAGCAGCCTAACAACAGAACAATGAGAAGGTAACCAGATAACAACTCCCTAAAGGTGGCCATACACTGAGAGATCTGCTCGTTTGGCGATGTCTCTCCCCGATATGTCCACCTTGAGGTGGGCGATATCGGGCTGATCCGATCGTGGGCCCTAGGCCCCAACAATCGGATCATAACGGAGGCCATATGGGTGGTCGGATTGCGGGACCGCATCAACGAATAGATGCGGCCGCAATCCGACGGGATTTTTAGTCCCTCCCGATTGACATCTGGCCAACTTTTGGCCACATATCGATCAGGAAAGCCCATCAGAGGCTACATACACGGGCCAATAAGCTGCCAACTTGGTCGGTTTAAAGGTTGAACTTGATGGACGTTAGAGATGGGCGAATAAATTCGCCATAGTTAAATTCGCGGCGAAATTCTGAGTTTCGC
>CM044439.1:157815886-157966787 GCA_024363595.1 Xenopus borealis | reverse complement strand
TTTCGTGAATTTTTCGCCGTTTCGCGAATTTCGCTGGAAATTCGCGAATTATTCGGCGAAACGCGATAGATTCGCCCATCACTAATGGACGTGTGTATTTTTTCAGCCTAACTTACTATTTTACTATGTTACTTAAATACCCACACTCAACCCACCCACAATTGACACGTGTTTCATAAAACGCTGTTAAGTGAAAGGTGCATAGTGCATTGCATCAATAAGTTTAGTGTGAACAATCAAAAATTGACAAATGGGGCAGATTTACTAAGGGTCAAATTTCAACCCTCAAATTAAATTAGAATTAAAACCCCTCGAATTTAAGTTTCAAGGGGTTTTGAGTTTCGATTGGTTTTAACGCAATTTAAATTATCGAACGATCGAATATCAAACATTCGATGGATTTATAAAATCGTTCGAATCGATCAATTCGAACGATTTTAACCATATGATTGAATTTTTTTTTTATTCAATCAAAAAAAGCAGGAAAAATCCTTTGGGAGCTTCCCATAGGGATATATAGCAATTCGGTAGGTTTTATATGCTGAATTGTTATATCAAATTTTTTTTAAAGGGCCAGTACTTCAACAATCGAATTCGACTTCGAATTTGGCCAATTCGAATTGAATTCTGGGCTATTCGATAGCCCAAAGGTCGAATCAATTGTGCCCCATAATGTGCACATATTGTGACACATACAAATGGAAGTGCTATATCTTAAAATGTGTCAAAAACTGATACTTATCAGTAAGTTTGTTGCCACCTAATTGTGAAATCTTTCCAACAATGTATAGATTAACTCATTAGTACATATTGTTACAATTAAATACCAATTAGTGATGGGCAAATATGGGGCATCTCCTCCAAAAATGGACGCCCGAGTCCAAAATGCGACACGGCAAATTTTCGCCCAGGTGAAATTTTTCTGCTTGTTTATGAGCAGTCTCTAATTTGGAATTGTTGCAAAACACCCGCAAAAATGGTGAATATGGAATAGATCTCAATAAAGAGGGAGGGTGAAAACTATGGGCATGGAGAATAGTATTGCGATCCGTTTCTTTATGGTAAAGAGTGATTCCCACTCCGTCTCCCTCACCCTAATACTAATGGAAGATAGGACATTTTTTTAAAGGGGTTTGTCACTAAACAGGGCCATTTCAGGTACAAATTACCCTAGCAACCAAGCATTGCTTTGAAAAAGAGATTGTGATATGAATAAGATAGGCCTGTATAGAAAGGTGAATAATAAAAAATAAATAAAATAACAGTAACAATACATTAGTATCCTTCCAGAGCATTTGTTTTTTAGATGGGGGTCAGCGACCCCCATTTGAAAGCTGGAAAAAACTAGAAGTCAAATAATTAAAAAAACATAAAAAAAGAAAAAATTAAGACCAATTGAAAAGTTGCTTAGAATGATCTATTCTATAACATACTAAAAGTTAATGTAGCGCTAATTTGGGCTATATTAGACCAATAAAGGTTAATGTCTAGCTAAACAGTAGAGCAAGGGGCGATACTTGCACTTAAGGCAGGGCCTTCACTAGATGAAAGTAAGGTGCAGTGAGGGAAGTTTATGGTACACCTCTAGGTTGGGTGCTCCATAGTGGTCCTTATACCATAGAGAGGAACAGTGGCATAACTAGATCTTACTGGGCCCCACAGCAAATTATTTTTCAGGCCCCCAAAATGTCCAGTAGTTGACCTGTTTTACCAATATTTATTGTAATTGTATATCTGCTTCCTCTGTAGTTACGCCCCTGCAGAGGATCATGGAGAATATTTCTAAAATTGATTTCCTATCCAGCTGCGGTCCCTTCACTTTAGGCAGATTTTATCCCTAATAGTGATGAGTGAACATTTTCACCAAATTTCCTATAAAAAATGACACCCGTAGATCAATGCATTTCGACAAATGTTAGCCGTTTTCCACATTTTTAGCGAAGTAAAATGGGTCAGATTAGCCCATCACTACTACTACTACTACTACAAATCCTTAACCTCTCTGTCTTACCCTCCTAGAGAATACTATAAAATTATCTGACCTGTCATTGGCTGGCCTCATTCACGGGGTCCCTGCTTCCAGACTTTCACTACAGGTATAGGTCCCTCTAGGGCAGAACAGCTTTACTGGGACCTTGTTGATCCTAGGCTCAGTGGAACAGATGCAACTGGGTCAGCCTCCAAAAGCCAAAGAGTAATATCCACCCCTAACCAGACATTATGTTAAGATGTGGCAGTAGGCCAATAGTATAAATATGCAGACAATAACTAGATACATGGCCATCTGCCCAGCAACTACAGAGATAAGGAGCTGCGCAATATGTTGGCGCTCTAAAAAAATACATGTTAATACAGTAAAGTGTAGGGGTATAAATCCATAGAGACATACTAAATCTATGGGTCCCTACATTAGCTACATGAACCACTCCTTTAAGGGAGAATTCAACCTCATATGACAAAACCCCCCTCCCTTCTCCATTCATTGCCCCATATCCAGTAATTACCCCTCATTGCAGAGTAAGTCCAGAGGAGATCATGGATACCATCTTCACTGCTTTGTTGATCTTTGGAAAATAAGTGGTGTATGGGTACACGCGCAGGTGAAGCAATCTTCCTGTTCTGGACAACTGCCTATGCGCTGAAAGTGATGGAAACAGCCAAAGATCTGGAAGAAGACCCGAAGATCAACAAATTGGTGAAGATTAGTGATGGGTGAATTTATTAGCCAGGGGTGAATTCGTGGCGAATTCCCGCGATTTGCCGCTGGTGAATAAATTCGAAACGCCAGCAAAAAGTCGGCAGCGAAAATTCGGTTAAAAAAAACGAGTCGCGCGTCATTTTTGATGCGACGCGGCTAAATCAACGCAACGAAAACGACGCGACGCGCCGCGATGGATGCGACGCAAGACTCGTTTCGCGAATTTTTCCGCCAATTCGCGAATTTCGCTGGAAATTCGAGATTTTTCCAGCGAAACGGGTGAGATTCGCCCATCACTAGTGAAGATGGCACCCATGAGCTCCACTTTTCTTTCTCTGTAATGAGGAGTAATTACTGGATATGGGGCAATTAATGGAGTTATCACCTGTGCTGGTGGGAGCAGGGAAGGGGGACTATGTAGGTTAGGTTGTCCAACTGAAGTCAAAATGCTGAAACCATCCCATGAAATTATCATTTGCTAATTAATTGACGGTTCTTTAGAAACCTGATTTTAAAAGATGTTTTCCTAGACATGATTAACGCACAAGAGCATAACACTTTAGTTCACCTGATCTGCCTCTCTATCACTCTGTCACTGATTACAAAACACTTGCGTTTGGGACATTTTTAATCATTTGAATTTATTAAATTTACAAGATTTGCTTCTTACTTTGCTCATACGAGTCATACAATGAGCAGTTCAGCAGAGTTTTTTTTAAGATCTGGAATTTGCTGATTGTCCTGAATGTCCTGCTTCACAAAAACACAACTTGGGAAACATGAAACAGTTTCAATAGCTGGAACAGTAAGGAGCCTGAGAAGCCAGTGGGAAGCGAGCTGCGTATGCTGTAATATAACAAATCCCCTGCCTAGAAGCTTTTTCCAAGTTCACCAGTTATAAGGAACCTGTGATTACACAAAAATACAGAATATTATGGCATAGGTTGGAATGTAGATGTATGGATGTAACTTTCTTCAGAAGTCATGCTCCCCCTGGAGGTCTTATCATCTCTTACACTGCATCTAACAGTGTATGTATTTAAAGGGATACTGTCATGGGAATTAAAAGGAAAAGATACTTAAAGGACAAGGAAAGGCAAAAAAATAAAATCCCATTTTTACTTTCTTTAATGAAGAAGAAACCTATCTCCAATAAACTTTAATAAAAAAAATCTAATGTTTTTATAAATAAACCTGCCTGTATGCAGTGAAATTCTCCCTTCATTTACTTCTGTGGATAGGAATTGTCAGACTGTCCCTCAGGGAAACAATCATACTTATGAACTGTTGGGGGAGCCCCCACCTCACTTCCCAGCCATGCAGAACTCAAGCAGCTTTGTTTGTTTCCATGTTTTCATAATTTATGATGATCCCTAAGCAGCTAAGACCACACTGAGCATGTGCACAGTCTTGGTCTTGCAAAGATGTATAACAAAGTTACAAGATGACAGCCCCCTGTGGCCAACTTTGAAAGCATAAATCATTTGTTTGATTAGGCTTGTGGGGGCGTAAGTTCATGTTTATGTTTAGTATACAAAATACACCATTTCTAGCCTTATTCTATTTTACACTTTCCTTGTCCTTTAAAGGAAATAGAGTTTTGTAGCTTTTTCATCTTTGAAATTCTAATTATTTCATAATTGCTAATGGAGAGCCAAACCTTTGCTAGTAAAAACCCCTTCCCTACATAGATCTACTCAATTCAAAACTGGAAAATGTATCTTGAAGCAATTGGTTTTTACTATTTATACCTGTTCACAGCTTCTTTTTTGCATTATAAACTGTGGTTGATCTTGGTTTTACCCTACTACTTTTTTCCTGGAATCAGCACAGTTTGAGCAGTATTGAGCAATAAGGAATAATGGTGAGCAATACTGAAGTTATATTGAGCCCACAGTGATGCTCAATATAACTAATGAAGATGACTTCATTACCAAGGGAGTATAAGTGGGCAGATGCTAATATGTGACTTCAGTAGAAGCCAATGGATGTGAGAACCACTGAACGCGATCACAGCTTAGGCAACCGATTTACTCTACAACCATTTTTCTACATTTTTATGGGATTAGTGATGTAACAACTAAAGTTACATATTTGGCAGAAAACAATGTCTAATATCAAACATAGTAAAGCAGTACAGGTATGGGATCTATTATGCAGAAACAGAAAGCTCAGAATTACAGAACGGCCATTTCCCATGAGCTCAATTTCATCCACATAAACCAAATTTTTAAAAATGATTTCCTTTTTCCTCTGTAAGAATAAAACAGTACCAGCTAAGATATATATAATCCTTATTGGAAGCAAAACCACCCTATTGCTTTAGTTAATGTGTACCTGATTTTCTAGTAGACTTAAAGGGATCCTGTCATGGGAATTTTTTTTTTCAGTTAATAGTGCTGTTCCAGAAGAATTCTGCACTGAAATCCATTTCTCAAAAGAGCAAACAGATTTTTTAATATTTCATTTTGAATTCTGACATGGGGCTAGACATTTTGTCAATTTCCCAGCTGCCCCTGGTCATGTGACTTGTGCTCTGATAAACTTCAATCACTCTTTACAGCTGTACTGCAAGTTGGAGTGATATCACTCCCTCCCTTCCCCCCCCCCAGCAGCCTAACAAAAGAACAATGGGAAGGTAACCAGATAACAGCTCTCTAACACAAGGTAACAGCTGCCTGATAAATCTAAGAACAGCACTCAATAGTAAAAACCCATGTCCCACTGCGTACTATTCAGTTACATTGAGAAGGATAAACAACAACCTGCCAGAAAGAAGTTCCCTCCTGAAGTGCTGGCACAAGTCACATGACCAGGGACAGCTGGGAAACTGACAAAATTGCTAGCCCCATGTCAGATTTCAAAACTGAATATTAAAAAATCTGTTTGCCCTTTTGAGAAATGGATTTCAGTGCAGAAGTCTACTGGAGCAGCACTATTAACTGATGCATTTAAAAAAAAAACGTTTTCCCATGACAGTTTCCCTTTAAGGTATGAAGATCCAAATTACGGAACAATCCGTTATCTGGAAAACCTCAGGTCCTGAGCATTCTGGGTTACATTCTGAGCACTGCAAAATATGTTGGCGCTATATAAATACATGTTAATAATAATTATAACAGGTCCCAAATTATTTACTGTTATTTTGTCTAGACGGTGGGCAGGTGGTGGGGAGGGACCCTTACACGAGCCAATAAGCTGCAAATTTAATCTGGAGAGAGTGAATCAGCTTCTTATATCGGTTTTTATATAGTCAGCTTTATTGTCAGAAAGGATTGGATATATATCTGCAACCTTTCCATTTCCTACAGTCTTGGGGTAGTGTGTTCCTAAACTGTTCCTCAATCCCCTTGTGGTGTGAGCTGCAAAATTACTTTCCTGGTCTAAAAAGCTGATTCTAGAATGAGTCAATGATTTAAAATGCCATCAGACTGAGATGGCAGCAGGAAAAAATGTGAGGTGGAAAGTGCAGAGTCATTAAAGCACTGATATCTCAAAAACAATAAAAAACTTATTATAAAACAACATTATGAACCATTGGCTACAGACTATGTGCTTGCTTATTGCTGCAACTGTTTCCTTTAAGACCAGTTTGAAATACTAGGTGGGCTCTTTGTATGCCGTATGACCTTTCCCGAAGTTTGTGTATGATACAGTTTACACAGCTGTAATGCTGCTAGCCAAACATTGGCCGTATTATTTTATATGTTGTTACTAAATGTTAGAATATCAAACCTCCTGCTTTCTTTTGTTCTCCTTTCTCTCTGAGCATTTCAGTCGGTAGCTGAGTTTATTTATTCATTGCCGTATATTTCAGTTAATAATGTGTTAATCCTTTATATGCTGCTTGTCCCTATCAAATGGTTCAACAAGGGGAAAGAGAAAAAGAAAGAAAGAAAGTTGGAGACATTTTTATTATTACAGTATTAAAGAATAGAGCCTACCCAAGAAAGTTGGAGAAGTTTTTATTGTTACAATATTAAAGTATAGGGCCTACCTAAGAAACCATTCCACACCATCCACTTTTAAAACATATGATGCCCATGGTATGTTGGCAAACTTTGTACAGAGTACTAATACAGTACCTCCCTATATCTGGTATCAACAAGACACGGGTCATCCTAGTCATGCTGGTTCTTCCAGGCCATACCTTGTTTGATTCCAGAAAAACTGGGTATTTTTGGTGTGATATAAATCCAATGTCTATTTGTAGGGTGTATTTTTTATATCTTGGGTTCAAGCCCCCATTGTTGTCCAGCTTGAATCAGGCATCCATTTGGCCCAAAGCTGTTTTACATATAAATACACATCCAGACCAATGTCAAGTTGTAATTCTAGTAATTCTAGATGCTTGTTGTCAAACATGTGGCCAGTAAATAATACTCACTAATTGGTTACTACTGATGTAGACCATGGAAAATTTTTGTTGGACAGTCAAAAGGAAGTGAAGAAGACATTTTTGACTTCCTGCTGTATGGGTTAGCCTGTGTATAACAACCCATGGGCGGGTATGGCAAATAATATTCTTATAAATAGTGCTTAATTATGCCAGTTCATAATCATTGATTAGTGCTTTCACCTTTTTGAATGTTGAGAATTATAAAAACAATATACCTTCTACTTCTAAAATATAAGGAAGTTAGTTTTATGTGACCAAAGTTGTATGAATACAAGGGTAGTCTGTACCTTAGTGCCTTGATATGGGCATTGCACCCAGTAGCATAACTAGAGTTTACTGAGCCCACAGTAACTTATTTTTCAGGACCCAAAATGTCTAGAGGTTGACCTCTTTTACCAGTATTTATTTTAATTGTATATAATTTAGGATGTCATGGGGCCCCTATACCTCCTGGGCCCCCTGGCAGCCACAATGTCTGCTATCTCTGTAGTTACACCCCTGATGGCAAACATTATGGCAGTTAATATCTTATTAAACAGAAGAGCCAAGAAGTTCATGACAATGTATCTTTATGAATGCTGCTTAGTGATGTCACAAGTCATATTTGGTGCTTTATGTCAAATGTCACTGTACTCTTGTTCAGGGCTGCCATTATAAATCACAGGGCCCGTACAACAATATTTTCAAGCACCCACCCCAGATCCCACTTACTCCACACTACACACAGTTAAAAATTCACATAGATATCACCGCTAAAAACAATAAACACACAAGTTATAAAAAGCAATTGATGTTCAGGGCCCCTTATAGAAAGTGCCAGGACACCCCACAAAAGTTTTTTTTTAAAAAAGCGTTGTCGCCAGTTAAAATAAACGTTGGGGCCCCAAAGAATATTTAAAAAAAAACATTGGTAGCAGGGACCTATAGAGTATTAAAATAATACATTGGAGGCAAGGGGTTTGAAAAAAGAAAAAACACACATTGGTGTTAAGTAGAACTGAACTCGTGGCTTCAGAACTTCCACTTTGTTTGCTTTCGTGACTTTGGGTCTTTTCACCGATTTGGGACCTCAACTTTGGCTCCTTTCATGGCTTTGGGTCTTTTTATGGCTTCGGGCCTTTGGCTGTTCATCACTTTGGCTCTTCGGCACCTTGGCTTTTCGGCTCTTCGGAAGAGGTGGCACAGCTTTGATGCTGTCAAAGGTGACCCGTACAGCACACCCGGGTCCCCCTTAAGATCCCGGTACAGCAGTACCCCCTGTGCCCCCCTGAGAGCGGCCCTGCCCTGTCTTAGGATATTAGAAGTCACCTTGAAGTTTCTTGACAGACTAAAATTCATGCCTTCATATGGTTTTCAATGACTAATATTCTTAAATGTTATTATGACAGTGGTCCCATTTGGAGAACTATGATAATTACAATTTGCACACATGTACAGTATTTCCCAATGTAATATTCTTCCAGAATTGTATATTAAAATAAAAATTTAATTAAGGAGCTAAATTCTTGACATTTTCCCGCTGATGACTTTTTGTTCCATTCCTTCCAATACTGTTCTTTCTAATCTTATGGCTGGTATCTGTCATGTATCACCTTTATAGGAATCATGACACAAAGAAACAGGAAATTTGGTGCTATCCATGAAATTGCAAACTTCATCCCAGTATATTTTATTTACTTTAGAGAAAGCACACAAGAAATGTAGCAGCTGCGCACCAATCTCAATTCCAAAATAAACACTGCCAAATTGGTACAGTGCTCTGAACGTATTACCGTCTAGATGCTAATTTATTGACTGAAGCGCAATGTCGCGGTAACAAGAGCATTCATCCTAGTAAGAAGGTGTTTTCCTTGGCAAGAGTCTTCCCAGTGGCATGGGAACTGGATTCAAAGAAGAGAGAATTTCTGTTACACCCAAGATGAACCTTTTTTGTAAAAGTTCAAATAAATAGTCAGTGTCAAACAGATTAATTTGCTTGGGGGGAATTAAAGAGAGATATGACTTTAACATACGATTCAAAATGTGTTTAAAGTGTTCTAATCCTCTATATTTAGCATACATTTGAGAGTTATCTAAAATGATTAAAAGATAATTGCTTCACTCTAGGATTGGCCACACATGCAGATTTTCATACAATTAAAATATGTTAATTTGCAATTATCAGCTTCCAAGTCAATAGATTTGGCAGTTATATGTCTGATATGTTCACATCAGATCAGCCAAATCAAATATTCAAACCAAATTTGAACCTGACCAGTTGTATTTGGCAGCAGCACAATGTAGTTCTGATACATTCTTTCTCTAACAGGGCAATACAAATATCCTTTGATGAAAATGAATCAAAATAACCTTGTTAACACATCTTCCTGCCTGAGAGGAGATGGAGGGTATGTTGGAGCTTCCCAACAACAATTAGTACCTTACAGCTAGTACCCTCATGAGAAACCATCAAACACCTTCCCCATGGCACCGTAACTACCTTCAATTTAGTGAATGAACAAATGTAGGCCTCCCAGCACGCAAGGAAATCCACAGGGCCACAGATATAAAAGTAATAACTTTTACTGGGAAAAAAGTGACTTGTTGAGCACAAAATGGGTAGGACCTCTGGAGATGTCTATATTTTCTTTTTTTAAATTTAAGAGGTCTTCCAATTTTTGTATTTTTATATCTGTGACCCTTTCGATTTCCTAGATTGCCAGGAGACCTTTATTTACTTGTTCACAAAATTAACGGTTTTCCACTACCTAAGCTGAAGTTGTGGGACCTGGACCACTGATTGTACTCGATAAGTTATCGACTATATTGGGTACTTGTGACGCCTGTCTGCTGTTTTGAGGTAACTGTAACTACCTTCCTCTTGCCACCTTGGTCCTCCTTTTTCCCCACAAGGGTCCTATTTATTAAACCTCAATTTTTTTCAGGTCTCGTTAAATGGGAAAGCTGGAATTTATACCCTAAAGTTGCTAAAAATCCGAATCTGAAAACACTCCATCTAAAACCTGTTGAGATTATGTCAATGGCAGATGTCCCTTGACATTGTAATCTGTGCTGATTTTGATTCGATGATCTGATAAATTTGAGCTGTCGTTTGCTTAAGTCAAATTTTCAGAATGTTTTTTTGCGAAGAATTATTGGTAAATTAAGGGGATTTGGGCTTTTGATGGTTGGTTGATTTTATTTTTATTACTGTAGACTTCATTCCAGATTTCAGAACCTTCTGAGTTCCAGCCTGCTGGTGTAGAGACATCACAAGAGAGAAGATCCTGTCCAGTGTCATCATCCCTCCATGGACAGTACTAGCAGCAGAGCTCTATTCCTGAGGTCTATCTATTCCTGAGTCTAAAAGTAGCCTCCTTTCGACAAGAAAAGTGCATATATTTATTATATGAGATGCTGTGTTGACTTTGACAAAAAATCCATGTTCATATACTCCAGTGAAAGGCGACCAATAGTGACAAGTTTATCATGACAAAGCAGTTGAAAGCTTGCTCAGTTTCACAACAAATCTTACAATGAGCATTACTTAGACACAAATAAACCTGTCAAACATTCTGCAATAAATGCAAAACATGGATCAAGCTTAAAGCCCTGTGTGCATTCCAGGCAGCTTAATAATACCTTGTGCTATTTCCTTATTTATAAAAGAGACATGTAACAGCAGTGCCGGGCCATGTTGGCTGGGCCCCCTAGGCAACCTGACCGACCATGCTGCCCCCTCCTGTGCACACGCACAAACAAGCGTGGTGATGCACGGAAGAGCGCACATGCCAAATTGCAGCTGCAGTTGAGGGAACACAAAGGTCTGAACTAGGGGAAGGCATCAGAAGTGGCACATTTCTGGTGCCCCTCTACCTTTGCTACCTAGGCACATGCCTCTTCTCCCTACCCCTCTCTTCTCCAGAAGAACGTTCTCCATTTTAAAAATAGAGCAGCCACTTTTCAATATCATTATCAGCATTGTCTTTCCGTGCTAATTTTCCACATATGTCATTTCTTCATGGTAAAAATTCTCTGCATAATTTTCCTCACTACTACTTTTATGGGAAAATTATACTGTGACATTTTCACAGAGAATTTATGCAAAGAGATAATTCACCACAGTTCTCTTGAAAAGGTGTATTTAAGGGGTTTTTTTTTGTAAATATGAGACATGATGTGAAAATACACATACTATTGATGTGAACTTTGGGGAAGTTTGGAGAAAATGCACATTTTTAAAACTCAGAAATCACCACTTCAGCTTCAAAACTATTTCAGCATAATGGCTCATACTAACTGGTATGTGAGTCTTACAGTTACTCATTGGTCACCTCTCTAGCTAGAAAATTTCTGAAGCAAAAACAACAGATTAAGCAAGAGTTGACATTTCTACAAGTGTAGGCTGAGCACAGAGCACATTCCCTCTGAATGAATATGAATTTGTAATATCAGAATAATCTCAATCTAGCAGCCACAAGTCACGTTTTTTTTTTGTTGTTTTTGCATGAGAGATTTAAAATGTAATACTTTTAGACAAGGAACCTTGTCATCTAAAATTTCTTAGTGCGTTTCATCATAATACATGCAGGTCATTACCAGTAATACCCAGCCATGTTCACAATCCAGACCATACACTGCCTTGTTTCCAATAAGTTTCCATTTTTATCAGGTTCAAAGAAAGGAACAGCCCTGTCAATAATAGAACAGTTGAGGGTATAAACCAGTATATGTCATGAAACTAGAAAATAGGGCATATGTGTATATATGTCCAAAATATATTGACACCTCCTCCATTTATACCAATTGGATATCTAATCCACACCCATCCATACTAACATATGTGCCACGACATAATTTAATTCTTGAAAATTCGGGGCTTCCTATTTCGTGACAGTTTGGGGAAGACCATTTACTGTTTCAGCAGGGTAATAAGCTCAGGCACATAGTATGGTTCACACAGAATGGGTTTGCTGAGATCGCAGGAGAAGAACTCACAGAGTTCTGAACTCAACCCAACTGAACACCTGTGGCATAAACTGAAGGCAGAGGTGATCCAAGCTAGTAGCCCAAAGTCAGTGCTCATCCTTTTTATACATGAATGGAAGTAAATCACACCAGCAATGTTCCCAATTCTAGTGAAAAGCCTTCATAGAACAGAAGTTTGTTGCAAAGAGCAATTAATTCTAGGTATTGAAAATAGATGTTGAATTTGTAGGTGTCCATATACATTTGGTCATTTGGTGTAGTAGTAATTAGGGAATCCTGCCCTGTTTTCCAGGCAGGCAGTCAAACATTAACAGGTACACTATCAACCCTAGCTCAACCTCTTATTTATGAGTGGAAGTAAATCCCACAAACACTTTTCCAACTTTTAGAGGAAAGCCTTCATAGAACAGTAAAATTGTTGAGCAGCAAAAAGCAGCTCTACCTTGGTTTTGAAATGAGATATTCAACAAGCAGGTGTCCACATTCTGCTGGCTATATAGTGTAACAGCAAATAAAAATAGGGACTGATTTAGAAGGTAAGAGAAAATCACCTTTAAATATTGTTTTCCTTCACCCCACTGTCACCTTTTCTGTTGCTTTTTTCCCATTTTAACATAGCAGTGTACTGTGTTTACCATAGCAATCATCAACAGTCTCATTCATTCTCCTGTATAACCTGCCTTCTAAAGTAAATAACAGCAGTCTTCCCTAAAGACTTGTACCTCCATGTGTACCCAATTAAACAAATGTACACGCCAGTTGGGAAGACTACTCTTTGAGTGCCTGCACTACAACAATATGGTTTTGAAGGCTTAGTCCAGTGCTCCTTGGCCTCTTCCATACTTTGGTGAGTTATATGAATTTACTTTGGGACCCTGATCATTTCTCTATATCAATTGAGGAGAATGTCAGTGTAGAGAGAACTTGGTGATGAGGATCGATCAAGTAGATATTTTGTCAATGAAACTGAAAAAAAGAGTCAAGGATTTGTTAAATTCTTTATTGCCCAAGAGTTTAAAGTTTAACTTTTATAGTTATGATATTAATCAGTATCGGTTCCTATTTCCTTCTTGATTTGTTTTATATGACAAAAAGGCTGTGGTGAGAATGATACCTGGCTCCATTTGTCTTACTCTGCTACCTTTTGTTTACCCAAGAATAATAAAATCTAGGGACAGATTTACAAGCATCACTTTATTTTTTGCAACGGAAATGATCAGTTTCTGAATTACAAACATCTTTTCTACTGTATATAGTGATCAAAATACCATGGAAAAGGTATAACTGATTTGTAATGTATTCCCATAGGTTTGAATTGTGTTTACATTAACACAATGCTCATTCTTCTTCTGTGACTTTATGTTTCAGTTTCCTGACTTCCCCACTGAAAACAACACAACTAAACTGGATTAACCTTTCTGTTGAGTAAGTCAGTGTGGGGAGTGAGTACATGCTTTGATTAGAGCACAAAATTGTCATAGTTTTAACGGTTGTCACAATAATTTCACAGAATGTCAGAAGAAGCTTAATAAATTTGCTAGGAAAATGCAAGAAAAATATTGAGATTTACATTTAGAACTATCATAAATCTCCCCATAAATGAGTTAGAGCATGAATAATACATCATCAATACAATCAACAAGGCACATGCTTTTTAAACATCATGGTTGAATATCAAAAATCTAGCAGAAGTTCTGTTATTTTTTGTTAAGTAATTCATAAAGAGCCCTTCAGTTCGGTCCTCTTATACCCAGTAGTTAAATTTTTTTACCACTTGCAATCTAATGGGGTAATGAAATTACAGGTTCAAAGTGTATTCCAGTTCTATTAATCAACAGCAACCAATCAGCATGTCATATTTATTAGTTTACGTTTTAAAAGAAAACATCTGTTTCTATGGGTATCAGAAACTGTAGCAAACTCTTTACTTCTCTTCACCTCTCATTACTGTACTGTACTGTTCCTGGAGTGCCAAATAAGGCTATTATTGGTAGCAACTTTGTGGACTGGCAGCATATAGGAGACTCTGTTTGGCAGTACACCTGTTTTTTATACAATCAAAGCTTGCCTTCAAGTCAAGAATTCAAAAATAAGTAAAATAATCACCTGCTTTGATTCTAATGGGCGCAACATCCAAGGGGTTGGCAATGCTTAGAAATATGTTGCTCACAAGCCACTGGTTGGGGATTACTGATATAGATACTTTGGTTAGACATGATCGTTCTGCAGTTACTGGTGTTACTGACAACTTTTGGGCCCCTAAAGAGATCTTGCCCTACTTGGGACACCAGATGGAAAGAAAAAGAAAGTCTAGGTCAAGGGTTTAGGGGAGACAACACAACACAAGGACAAGTAACAGTGCAGAGGTCAGGGAAAAACATCAAGACTCAGGTCCAAGGTTCTGATAAAGGGCAGGAGGTAGTCAACAGAATCCAAAGCACCACCAAAGGTCAGAGAGACAACAAAGGAAGAGAATAGGAGATTAAGTAGACACCATTTTGAGTGCTGTGAAGTCATCATTTCTAAGGTCACACGTTCTGAAATTGATGCAACATATGATTGTTATGGAGCAAACACACACACATATAGCACAAACTGAATAGAGGGATCAGTTTATTTACTTGCTAACCACTTAGTACATTGGGTCCAGGTGCTCAAGCCTCATCTTATGGAGCCATACAGGGAACATACATGAAAAATAGGCTGGAACACTAGGGACCGCAAACAGTTGTGAAGTCACAGCAACTCAATTGAGTGTAAAAGCATTCTAGTTTATTTTATTCTATACATAATCATAAAAAGCTTTATGTTTTTCATGCCTCGGGGGGAAATTTAATCATGAAAAAGTAGACACACAGAATTTAAAGGGGAATTATCGCAAAAATGAAAACTTCATACTGTATATGCGCCATGATACTAAAATAAGAAACTCTCTAAATACAATCAATTAAAAATTCTGCATCATTTCTGAAATAATCAAGTTTCTGTTCATTATCCCTGTGTCAGCAACTGTTTCTCTTCATAATGTCTTCTTGCAGCAGTTGGGTGTCAGATATTCATTGACAGTTAGATCCAATATGTCTTATGGGGGGGTTCCATTCCAAGCAGATAAATTAGAGCTAATTAAAATAAATGATTCCTGTACAAACAAAATCTAACAAAATAACAGTCGTTTGCATGAATTCTTCATGTAGTGAGACATGATTTCTGATGATTTTAATAGAGTTAGCTCTAATATATCTTCTAGGCAAAAGGAACCCTCTATAAGATATATTGGATCTAACTGTCAATGATTTTCTGATGCCCAACTCCTGAATGAAGACAGAATGGAGAGAAACAGATGCTGAGAGAGGGATAGTAAAGATAAATTTAATTATTTCAGAAACAGTACATAATTTTTAATTGGTTGTATTTAGAAAACTTTTTATTTCAGTATGATGAGGCTTATGTAAAATTTTCATTTTCACAAAAGTTTCCCTTTAAATGAACTTTAACAATGACATTACAGCACAGCACAGCATTTTTTTTCTATTGGTTACCTTAAATTACACAGCTAGAAAAAAAACTTGTACAGAAAGGGAAAAAGTAAAATTAACATTTTTAAAAAAGATATATTGGCAAATTTATAACATCACACATAACATGAGATGTCAAATTCAAGATTTAATCCCTCAGGTTGTCTCATACGTAAGTAGAACATCCATCTGGTCTCCTTTTTGAAGGAGAAGGAAACCTGTTTACAAAAAAACCCTCCCCTCATCCCCTGGAGGTAGGCCGTGGGAGAGGTGGGTCCACACAAGGGTGGTATGGGGTTTTTTTCGTAACAGGTTTCCTCCTTCATTAAGTTGAGAGGTTCAATTCCCTCTCTCACTCCTGGGCTCCTGGGCTCTAATTCTCTCTTTTAGCTTCCGGCTAGACTGTCCTATATATTGTTTTTTAAAAAATTTTACAGGTTAGTAAATACATAACATACCTTGTGTTACAGTTAATATAGTGTTTTATTAGGTACGTTTTTTTAGTTACTGATGAAGGGAAAGATTGGGTTTTATTGACATAGTTGCAGGTAATACATTGTTTCGAACTGCATTTAAACATTTCTCTAGTTGAAAGCCAAATTCTTTTGGCCATCTTGCTTCCCTCTGTGCATGCTCATGGTCAGTGATGTCATGCAGAAAATAGGGAATCAGGGAGCATGCAAACCCAAACTAGGGGTAGGCAGAGGAGTCTTCAACAGGAAGCTGCCCAGCTCCCCCTCATTGTTGCACCCTAGGCAGGTGCCTCTTCTGCCTACCCCTAGTTCTGACCCTGGGCTCTGGGATAATTTGTTACCTAAGGTTTCTACTTTTCTAGTTACAAATATATAACCTCCATCTAGAATATGTCTCAGGATCCGGTCAAGTTTGCAAGATTGTAACATTTTTATTAGTGATAATCTTAATTAAGTTTTACTGGTGGCTGAAGGTAAGTATGCAAGATACCCAACACACATAGCCATGGAAAAGGTGACCATAGCAGGTGAAACAGTGGACATTTTCTTAAAGGAATGCAGCATGCTGGGTTTTATATGTGGCAGGGAACTTTATAGCCACTCAACTACATCTGCATCTCCCCATGCAATGTACTTTTGTACCTTGAGTCTTATTTATCCCCACCCCTTTAGATTGCAAGGCTGTCCAGGGCACTTACTCATAATCCACTGCCTCACTTTGTCTATCCATTATCATTATATAACCTTATATATGGAATGTGTTATGCTCTCTAAATTAATGTAATAACAAATGTAGCAAATGAAGAAGAGACTTGATTGTGGCCATATGCCTTTATTTCTCCACATTCAGTGTAATTACTTTATTGGTCTCTAATAAAATTCGAGCAAATACCTTACAATTACATCTCCTATAGTAAAATATGCTTTAAAATGGCCTTGAGCAATCTTTCAACAGAACAATCACATTGTATGCTGGCCTTGTAAAGTCTTCAGTTGTCCTAAAGCAATAAATACCTCCCAGGGCAGATAATACAAACCTCCATTGTCTGAGTGCAAAGCAGTTTCAGAATATCAGTCATATTGTGGTTAAACCCACATATCAGTCAAAGGAATAGCTCACTTGGACAATGGCCAACAGACGATATCTTTTTGGCACCATGTTCAAATAAACGAGACTTGCTAAGTCAGTTTGAAGAGGATTACATTTGTCTGAGGAAGTATTTTCAACAAATACATATTATTATCTGCTTGAAGAAACTGAAATAATTACTTTCATTGTTGTTTTTATCAATTGACGTGATTAATTATTGAAATAATGCATGTAAAAGAAGAGGATTAGAAAATGTCTTCTGGCTTATGTTGCCTTTGATTCACTTAAGTAAGAAGCAGTATTACTTTTCTGCTTCTGACTACATATGAGGTAAAACTGTATGTTACTTTACAGTGTATTGCATTACATATGAATGCATACATTTTCTCTCATGGGAAAAAGAAATCTAATCTTTTCTAGAAGATATATAAAGTATCTTCCACTGCAACCACTTCAGAGAGAGAAATCCAAATCTTCACTCACATTTTCCCATCTTAGACTCCTTTCCTTTAATCTAAATTATTCTGGTTGCCCTAGTGTCCACTGGAAGGGCCTAGGACTAGTGAATAAAGCATCAGAAATTATATTATATGTTCCACTTGCATAATTATAAATAGTATTCATATCTCCCCTTAAGTGCTGCTTCTCCAATGTGAACATTCCCAATGTAACCAACCTTTCTTCACCGATACCTTCCAAACTCTTTACCAGCTTAGTTGCTCTTCATTTTTTATCTATTTCAATAACATCCCAAGCTTATGGCATTGAATTAGTGGGTGAGGAGAAGTAAAAAATGATCATTGAAGTAATAGGTAAATTAGGAAAACAAGATTCTACAAAGAAGGCTATATATGGGTTACACATATATTTATACATAGTATTCATATCGCCCCTTAAGTTTTGCTTCTCAATGTGAACATTCCCAACTTGGACAGTCTTTCTCCTTAACCAAGCCCTTCCCTACCCTTTATCAGCTTAGTCGCTCTTCATTCTACTCTATTTCAATAATATCCCAAGCTTATGACATTGAAGCAGTGGGTAAGGAGCAGTACAACACGGCAATTGGAATAAAAATATAATTAGAAATACATAATTCTATAAAGAAGACCATACATGTTTACCCATGTTTACCCTACGGTGTCACAGTCAAGTAAAATGAAGCCCTTCATCTACAACCAGCAGTTACGAGACTCCCTGTGTGTGTCATATTCTTAAAGTGAAGTAGTCTTTTTTTTTCTGATTTGGTGCAATGCATACCAACCTATGGTAGGCTTGAGTCTCTAGGTGTGCTAACACTTTCCCAGTGGTTATAGAGAAGAAAGAGGTTAATGCAGTAAGGGCCACATATTCCTTTAGCACTTATGAGGAACATTAAATATATCCTTAACATTTGGAAATGAAAGATCTGAAAAGGGAAAGGCTGGAAACTGTATATGCAAACAAAAAAAACCTGTAGGCGCTGGGGTATTTGAACAGGAAGTACCCCCTGCTGTGACTACAGCTTCTATAGCTGAGTCATAGAATTCATAGGAGAAGCAGGTCTCTATTTAATTGGGCAACTGATAGGAGTGTGATCTGATTTCAACCATGTGAAGTCAGACAAAATGTGAATCACTTTTCTCAAAACAAAAAAAAAAAGTCACTTGCTCAAATCACCTTGTTTTAATTACTGACATATCCATTAAATAGACATTAAAAAAGGTTTTGGGGGCCTCACAGTTGATCAAATACCAGCTCAGTAATGCTAAACCACAGAAAGAATGCGACTGATGTAACAGTCCCCAGTCGAAAGAAAGTGCCAGAAATTTCAATGTAAAGTAGCCAGTTATGAACAGAAGCCATTGCCAAATAGGCACTGGATGTAAAACATAAGTGGGCTGTTTAATGAATATATTTCAGCCAGAAGCTTAATAGAAAAACTGCCTGGGATAACTGCATTGTGGCAACTTATAAGTTCTGCATTTGCTATATATGTATATATTATACACACAAGAGGTTCAGATGGAAATTATCTTATAATGTGTCATATCAGAGACTGACAAATATAGACTACAGTTTCCCTTTATCTTCCTACCAAAATATAATGTTTCTTCTCAAAAAGTCCTGTCCCACCAGCATCTCCTGAAAACCTTCCTGGCTTGAGGCTCTACTGCACATGCCTAACTTACAGGCTTCCAGTCCTCATCTCCTTCTTGCTCATATGCATGACATAAATTGTATTCTAGTTTCCATTTCTTCCTTACTTTTTGCATACCACTGATCAAATTGCGTGCCAATGCCACCAAGTATGGTAGAGAAGCTTTAAAGGTACTAGACCCTTCTTGATGTATGTTGTATGTCGATTGGTGAAAGGCTTTGCCAATGTTTGTAGTACTCCAGCAATTCTTCCTATGTGGCAACAAATATCCCCTCTCCAGAGATGTCCAAGGTTCACAATATATCTGAGGAAGCTTGGTCTAGAACAGAATGCAATGGTCATAACACAGGATGCACTGGCAAGAGCAAATTGAACAGGTTCCAAGAAACTTGCTAATAGTTTTCTGCAGCTGATTCCAAGAATCATATGAGACTTCTGCACACCAGATTTAAAAAGTGGTAGTTGTTATGATGCTGCCTTACATTTCTTTAAGGAAGACACAATACCCATGTAGCCAAAGCTGTGTTGGTTATTATGCAATGAGGAAAGTGAGATGAAACAGAAACTCTCAAAAGTCTACTTGTGAACATTCTGTCCTTGGCAAGTAAGTAATATTAAATAGTAATAGTAATAGAAATAGTAAAGTGACCCAATCCCCCCTTTTAGTGTCCAATAGGATTATTTTGCCTCCACCAACATACAGTAGTGTAACCCTATCGTGGCCTAAAATGCATTTTCCAGCTAGTGAAGGGTGTTGTGCAACTACACCTCTCTACTGCTGTAAACAAACAAAAACAGAAAGTCAGAGGTTCTTGCAAATAAAACAAAAAATGGTTCTTCGAAAAACACCAAAGGGTTTTGTACCCACAGTATAAATTGAAGTAGGGATGTATAGTCATGGAGAGTCCTCGAGGTAGAACAACCATGAAAACACCCATTTAAGGCTACCAGAAAGTGGTCTGAATCCCTTCAGCAAAAATGGTTCAGGAAGTATTGTAATAAGCCTAAATCCCTATTCAGTACTATACGACCTTCACTCTAGGCCAGTAATGCACAAGGTGCTCTATCTAAAGCTACAATCCTTGGGTGGAGCATAAAGCTGCTTTTTCTTGTTATGCCTTACTTTATTACATTCCTAGAATAGTCCTGGCAAATACTATCCTGTAACTGACTTAACCTCATTCACAGGGTTCCTGTTCCCCAATTGTCTCTAGAAGGTTTTTCCCTCTAGGATAGAACTCCTTACTGGACCTTGTTGATCCCAAGATCCCCACACATATCCACCTGTATCATAGGATAGAAGGCCAAAAAAACCCACCCCTTTCCAATTAGTATATTAAAGTGTGACAAGAAGTGGTCACTAATTCTGTAAGTCAAAACTTAAATACACAGGCTTCTGCCTTGCAACTAGGGGAATAGCACTTGTAGGAGATTTCCATCCATAATGATCTGTTTACCCTATGGGCTCCTACCAGAGATTTACATACATTTACATATAAATATATTTAAACCAATACCTATGCTAAACTTAATGGGTGGTTCCCCTTTAAGTTAATTTTTAGTTTGTTATAGAATGTTTAGTTTTAAACAACTTTTCAACTGATCTTTATGTTTTTCCTTTTTTTATAGTTTTTTAATTATATGCTTTTTTCTTCTGACTCTTTCCAGCTTTCAAAAGGGGGTTACTGACCCCATCAAAAGACAAATGCTCTGTAAGGCTACAAATGTAAATCTATTACTTGTCTTTATATTCTGACTCTCTCCTATTCATATTCCAGTCTCTTATTCAAATTAATGCATGGTTACTAGGGTAATTTGCCCCCTGGCAACCAGATTGCCAAAATTGCAACCTCTAGTGCTGCTGAATAAAAAGTCCAAGAAATTACCAAAGCTCTTCTTAAAGGCAGCAACAATCAGCCATCACAACATCACCCAGCAAGTCATCTCTCAACCTCACTATCCTCACCATGAAGAACCATTTTCTCTGCTTCCAGTAAAAATTCAGTTCCTCAATGGGTGGTTTTCTATGTGGAATAAAAGATGCAAAAAAGTTGACTACATTCATTGAGGTTACTTGTGCTTTCTCTGTGTTTTTCTCAGCACGAAAAAAAATTTGGTCTGGCGGTTTTTCAGTGTTTTTTTCTGGTACACAACTAGTTTTAGTTCTATATTTTAAGTCAAGTACAAGTATTTGTTTCTTTTCAACTTTATTCATAATCAGCTATTAAGTTGCTCTGCATTTAGACAGAATGTAGACAGAAACATCCATCCAGCATGGTCTAAATTGTAACAACTTAATTATGATTAATATGTAAATATCAACTTATACTGTAAACTGAAGATGTGTCTTACTGCATTATGCTGCAAAAAGAATTCCTATGTACTCCTGGTACAAATGGCAATAAAAAATCTTGAATCTTGAATCTTGAATCTTGAATTTACTGATGTTTTCAGGTTCTTTGAAAATTAAAAGGTGCTACTATAGATATGGGACCTGTTATCCAGAATGCTTGGGACCTGGGGTTTTCCGGATAACCGATCTTTCTTTAATTTGGGTATTCATACCTTAAATCTACAGGAAAATCATATAAACATTAAATAAACCCAATAGATTGGTTTTCCCTCCAATAAGGATTAATTATATCTTAGTTTGGATAAAGTACAAGCTTCTGTTTTATTATTATAGAGAAAAAGAAAATCATAATTAAAATTTTTGATTATTTGGATAACATGAAGTCTAAGGGAGATGGCCCTGGATAACTGGTTTCTGGATAACAGATCCAATACCTGTACTTGTTGGCACATTAAGGTAAAAAATATTTATTGACATCAGAAATATCTTGTATAAATAAGCAAACTACAATGCATTGAGTTTCCATTGTAAAGATGGTGGGGTTTGAGTCTTACAGCCTACAAAAGTATTAGTATATTTTCAAATTAAACAAATTAATCTCTGGTGCAAAAAAAAAGCATGGTGACCTTTTAGATGCCTGTATGCAATGCAAAATAATTTCTTTAAAAAAATTATTGGAAATGTTGAATGATTTGATACCAATTTTAGGTGGTTAAATATTTTTCTCTTGTTTATATATGAATGTATACATATATATATATTTATATATATATATATATATTTTTTTTTTAAATGGCTAATTCTGGAAGAAAATTGTGTAAAAATTCCAAATGTTGTTTTTTTTTTAGTTTTTGCTAGATTAATAGATTCATATGGAACTATTTTGAAAGACTTATGGGAACTCAATACCCAACTGTTGGTTGTAGCAGTCAATAGCCATTGTGAGCCAAAGAGGAAGCATATTTTTTGGCTCTTAAATTATTTTTTTATTCCAAATACCTAAGCAAATGAAATCATCGGCATCTCAGTACAATGTTCCTTTTACGATGGAAGGGATTTTATATCATCCTTGAAATTTTTTTGTACCCATATTTTGTGTTGATTTAATAAGTCCACATCAATTTCTAAAATGGAAACCAAAGTCTGTTGTTATTTAAATATTAAAACGTGTTCAACTGAATTTTCTGTTGTCTTCAGATTATGAGGTCATTGCCTAAACATTACTGCAGAGCAAATATAACTGTTCTAATATAGAGGATCGAGCCAGCATGGGTGATGTGTAATAACAATGTAATGCCATTGGAAACAGGGGGCTCTTAAAATCTCTTCAGATTGACTGTACAGAAGAGCATTGGTTACATATGCTCTGCCCTTCCAATTTATAATGTACATGGATACATAGGGGCAAATTTACTATTATTCCCCCAAAAAAAATAGTTTCTACTCGATATTCGATTAGCATTTGATTTTCAAATGTTAATTGAATAGTTCTAGGCTACCTTTTATTCGATATTCGATCATTCATACAAATTTATTCGAACAGTCGAATAAATCATTCGACTGAACGAATAAATCATTCGATCATTCGAATGATTCGTACGATTCAAACGATCGAAGACTTCGATCGTACGAATCCTATTCGATCAGGACTTAGCCTCAGAAGCCTATGGGAGGGCTCCCATAGGCTTCTATTGCAATTCGGTAGGTCCAATCTGGTGAAGTAGACAATTTAATAAACTTTAAAATTAAAATCCTTTGCTGGTAGAATGATCGAATGATCGAATATTCGTTCATTCGACTCTATTCGAATGTATTCGATCGTTCGACCATTCCCTATTCGATGATCGAATATGCCTGAATTCACATATTCGACCAAATGAATAAATCCTACCATAGAAATTCGATTGAACTTCGATCTATTCACGTGAATTTAGTACATCAGCCCCATAATAATGGTACATGGTGCTCTATCCAGAGAAAGAATTGTATTTATCACCACTGGTTCTTAAGCTTACTTCGAAAATTAATATGGCACCTTTCCAACTTCAAAGAAATCCGTAATATTGAGTCATTACCCCTTTTTCTGTCACTTCGGACCATTTTTATGTTGCTTGGGAGAAATAACCTGCACAGTGATAACATGAAGATCCATCCCAATCTACTTACTGATCCTAAAAAAAAAGGACAACTACAGAATCTAGGCTTCTGCACTGGCTTCTGCACTGGCTTCCCTTCCTCAGCTTTATTGCAAATGGATCTTTTTACACTAGGAGGCCCATTTATTAAAGGTCAAATTTTAGTGTTATTACAGTTTTTTGAAACCATGATTAAACCAATTTTCTCTAAAACCCACGAATGCCATAAAGGTTTTTAAAAGATTTGAATATAAAATGTACTAATGGAGAATAACTCTAAATATTAAAATTTCTAGCAATAATCATAGTTTTTTTGTTTTTTACACTTCAGGGGTTATTTATCGACTTGTGCTTTTCCTGAAAAATTCAAGTTTTTCGAGGGTTGTTTAAATATTATATTAAATATTCCAGCTAAACCTGCCAAAGTTGTATTAATCAACTTTGTGGCATGAAATAAAGGTCTCAGTTCTTTTACAAGCCTGTCTGTGGGACCTGTGAGTGCTTGCCAATTTCTGTTTAGTTCAGTCTCTTAACCATTTGAAGATGTCTTTAACGTCATGGTTTTTAAAAGTTTTTTTTTTTGATTGATAGATTGACTGATTGATCAATCAATCAATTAGAGCTATTCAAGTTTTTTCAATTCATGAGTTTTTCCACTGATTGCTTTCAGTTTTTTTACATTTGAGTTTTTTTTTCATAAATAAGCAAACATTTGAGTTGTGAGTTTACTCAGGATGGAAAAAAAAACCTTGCAAACTCAATCTTTTATAAGTAGCAACCTTAAGAAATATCTAATTTTTAAAGAAAAAAAACAACAAATTTTTATATAAAAAATACAATTCATTAAGAAATAAAAGAAATTCAAATGTTAGTTAATAGGCCCCTTAGTAATCTCATTTGTATTAACGGAATCATACTCACTGTTTACAAATCAGAATGGATCAGTCTGCTGAGATTTAGTCCATGTCCTGATTCATGAGGAGTTTTGTACAGTCTTACAGTTTAGGGTGAGCCATTGACCAGATAAACATAGTCCCCTTTAATCAATGGAGTAAAAAGATTACCTTAAATACACTCAATTCATTTTCTAAATAATGTTTGGTAAACATATTTACCTGCATCTTTCAGCCATGGGACACTTATTTACCTTAACATTTGTATTTATCCCTATTCCTGCTTAATTAGGCAAACCTAAGAATCTCCTGAATATTCCCCTTTGCTTCCCAAATATTTTAAATGAATTATCTGTAGTAGTATGAGATATTGCAGATATTGATTAATAAAACCCAACTAGTTAGTATAATGTCCATTTAGTAACTTCATTGCTGACAACTTTCTTCTTAACCAAAACCATCCTACTGGGGTTTATTGCAGAGTTTATATCCTAAGAGTATTAAATGTGTAAAATGTTGATTGTGATTAGATCCACATTGTAGTTTTAGAAAATATAGAAAATTGTATAAAATTGAATAGGCAAGAAAAAAGTGCAAGTAGTCAAATTCAGTAATTAACCCAAGGGAATATTCTGATTTATTTTTTATTGGCCAAGGAGAGTTTCCATAAGTAGAGGTTTATATTGTGGAACATATAAAAATACACAGTCCCAGTTCCTGCTTAAGATATAATTCTACTGACTTTATATTGTAAACTCACTTACTGTGCAAAATCATGCCACATCTACATTCTATAAAAAGAAAATGTAATTCCCATTCAGAGACAATAAAATGAAAAATGAATATTACATCATGCACAACTCCTTGGCAGCAATTATTCCAAGAGCAACAAGCCAAATTTCCCACATTATTTTTTTCCCTTTTTAGTTTACAAAGTCGCATTACAAGTTTCATTTTAATTATTTCAGCTAAAATTATGTTAAATGCATTGGCGTAATCATTCACCCTCTGTGGATTTAGGCTCAAAATGTGGCAATTGGGGCAACAATGTTAAAGTTTATAATTCTAGCAAGCAAGTGTTCACCCACCCTGGGGTGGCATGTACCATTATAGGTATGGGACCCATCATCCAGAATGCTCGGAACCTGGGGTATTCCAGAAACCATATCTTTCTGTAATTTAGATCTTTATACCATAAGTCTACTAGAAAATCATTTAAATATACAATAATCCCAATAGGCTGGTTTTGCTTCCAATAAGGATTAATTAGCTAGGATCAAGTGCAGGGTGCTGTTTTATTATTACAGAGGAAAAGGAAATCGTTTTTAAAAATCTGGATTATTTTGATAAAATGGAGTCTATGGGAGACAGCCTTTCCATAATTCAGAGCTTTCTGTATAACGTGTTTCTGAATAATGAATCCCATACCTGTATATCCAGTGGCAGCACTGTTGTAATTTTTTCCAGAATTCTTCTGAGATGAAAGTAGACATTTATGTATGGGTGTACTATTAATAGGTTTTTAAGAGGTTTGAGCCAGATACTTAATTTTTTGGATTCCAACAAACATGGAATACTTTTGTCTGGATAACAAACTGAATTAGAACTCTAAAATTAGAGTGCAATTAACAAAACAGCATCATATGTGAAATAAATTATTGCTTTTAGTCATCCAAAGAATTAATGTTCAGTTCAACTGAAACAAAGGATTTGGCCGAATCTGAATTTGGCTAATATTGTTGAGATCCGGGCAAATCCTGTTCTTGGCGTAGTGCTAGTTCTAAAGGCAACAGCAGGCTGCAATTAAAAAATGAAAACATTTTGAGACGTAAATTTGCTGTATAAATGATTCTTATTTGACACCATGATTAAAGGAGAAGGAAAGGTTAACATTAAGTAAACCTTGTCAGAAAGGTCTATATAAATACACCAGTAAACCCTCAAAATATGCTGATTTGAGTCCTCTGTCAAAAGAAACACAGCATTTATTTCCTTCTATTGTGTACACATGGGCTTCTGTATCAGACTTCCTCTTTTCAGCATAAACCTCCAGGCTAGGGCTTGAGCATGCTCAGTTTGCTCCTCTCTTTCCCCCATCCCTCCTCCCCTCCATGCTGTATCTGAGCCCAGAGCTATGAGTGAGCAGGGAGAGACAGGTAGGAAGTGATGTCACACCAAACTAATATAGCAGCTGCTATCCTAAACAAACAGAGAGAGCTTCTAGAACTTTATACTCATGTATGGTAAAGCATTCTGCAGAATAAATGAAGTCTTGTAGCTTGCACTATTGTGTCTAATCTATTAGCAAAAACTGCTTTGGCAGCTTTCCTTCTCCTTTAACTGTGGAATACACAGTGATTGTATCTTTATACAATATATATTGTTGATGTAAGTTGACGTTGTAGTCAGTGTTTTGCCTTTGATTCTATCTATCTATATGTTATAATGATATAGTGTTATTTCTTGCAGAATATTAAAGTTTTATGTTACACTTGATCCCGCCTCCTTAGTTATTCAGAGCAATTGTGGGGGGTAGTGATGGGCGAATCTCCCGCGATTCGCTTCGCCTAGAGATTCGCGAATTTCTAGAGAAATTTGCGAATTGGTGAAAAATTCGCGAAACGAGTCGCGGGACGATTTTGTTGCGCGTCGCGTCAACTTTGTCGCGTGTCGCGTCATTTTCGTCGCGCGTCGCAACTGACGCGCGACTCGTTTTTCGGCGAAATTTCGCTGGTGATTCGCGAATTTATTCGCCAGCGACAAATCGCGGGAATTTGCCACGAATTCGACCTAGGCGAATAAATTCACCCATCACTAGTGGGGGGAGAAGAAATCCTCTGTGTCCATAAACCTGAAATATAGGCTGCAGCCAAAGGAATGAATGGGAATTGTTTTTGGACAGAGTTCATAATCTGATTGCAAGCAGAGTAAGTGCAGATAGTAAAAGGGATCCATTAATGCTGCCTAATGAAAATAAAAATAATAATAAAAGGCCTATTTATTTCTTTGGTTTACTCTATGAGAGCCATAAAGCTAGGGAACGTTCTCCTTAAATGACAAATAGATTAATTTTATCAAAGATATAAAGTTAATAATGTTTACATTATTACTGGACTATCGTTTTTTTTCAGTTTTTGTTGAAATATTGTTATGTGTGTATTTCTATTCTGCTTTTTTTCTTGTTTTCTATGGATTGTATTAGCTCATAGTGCAGTGTCACTCCTCTCTCTAGAAAACAGTAATGGGAACAGGGCTCACCATTATTAAAAAAATAAATTATTTGATTACATAATGTTTAAATACAAATGGAAAAACCCAACGCATTCCAACTCCAAAAGTGGGGTCTTCATCAGGGTCACATGCAAAAAATTTAATTTATCTTTAGAGCCATAATCTCATCAAAACCCGATGAACCCGAAAGCCAGGGGAATATGGCTAACAAGGGAGTATTCTAGACACAGAATTAGCAGGATCAACACATAATATTTCACACACTATGTACAAAGAGATAAAAATAAATAAAACATAGGTATACCTCTGTAGTAATCTTAGTTCAATTAACCTCAGTAAATTACTTACAGTGCTGATCTTGCCATTGGTCTGGAACCAGTCAAGAATATCACCATTTGCCACTATTTTTTCACAGTTACTGCCTGATTAACTATACAAAAAAATACTATTTTTATTTTGAACCAGAAAGACAGAAATTATGAAACATTATAGAATTCTAAATACCTCTGGACTAGAGGGGGGCATAGGGGGGGTTAAAAAACAATAGTAATAACATGTCCCTTCCCTACTGGTGGTAAAGACACAATTCTGACTGTTACAGGAATTAAGCTCCAAAGCCTGCAATTGTAGCCATTTATAACCAAAATCACCTTATTAAACTACAGGGAATTATTTGGGAGCAACAAAATGATTTTCAGTTTGTGTTCTATTTATGGACTGTTGGAATGTGTGGGCAGTACTTGGCAGGTATAATATTTATACCATAACTGCCTGATGAGCTGCCCCTCCAAAAATGCAGTTTGAAAGTAATTAAATTAAATAAAAAACCCAGATCTTTTACAAGTACATGTTGCATGAAAAAACAATGTGTATAAAACAAGGGATTATCCTTGGGTTCATAAGAAAATTATAACAAATTTGTTTTATTAATGGGGAGGTGTTTCTTTTTTATGTCACTTTCCATCTGTGCATCTTCAATTTCCACACTGTTATTCCACCTAAATCCCATCTCTCTCCAGTCTAACCTTTCTTGGTGGCTTTCAATAGATGTAAGAGGAAACCACTGACTTTCTCACTTGAAAATCTTCTAATTTTTCATATGTAAAGAGGCATTGCCTTGTAAAGTACAATAAATTGCATATTTCAGCATAAAGTTTGTGTTCAGTGTGTCAAGTTGTCAATAAAGTAGTAACTTATAGGAAATGAATCCCAGAGGAAGAAATGAGGTGGTGATCAATTTGGGAAGTGTGTGAGTGAGGGACAGCAGGTTTTGTGAGGGAGTGAATAGGCCATAGAGACCCAATGCCAAAATTGGGAAAACTGCTTAATTATATAAGGTGATTGAAGAGAGTCAATCTAAAAAAAAATTAAATTAGAATCAAATAATAGAGTTGAACATGTATCAAAGCATGTGGCATTCATGATACCCTTGGCACACATTGATTTCAATGAAAAATAGCATGTAGCTGTGTGTGCTACAGACAAAGTTCACAGTGGCTTCATCTATACTATTCATCTATACTATTCAGTAGAAGAAAAAAAGTAACAATTTTGCCAGGACAATAATTCTTAGAGCCAAACACATAAAGAAGGAAATAATAGCAGAGACATGTTTTCTGCCCAAAAGCAGTCATATGTAGAATCTCATCCTGTGCTTTCAAGCATATTTCATTTCTATTTGTGTCCACTTCATGCTTCACTAACCATCCTGGCTCCAAAGCGGTTAGCTGAGGACATCACAACAATAAAAAAAAAATAACTAAAAGTAAATACGTTAAGAAGCTTGTTCCTTCCATTAATATTGTGCCGTTATTGTTAAAGTCCTTGACTAAGCCTTGCAATCTAATTGCAGGAACATTTTTGGAGAGGGTAGATGAACTGTCTGACTGCTTATTTTGGCAAGGGCTCGAATTAGTGGGAGGTGGCAAAGAAGAGAAAATTAGGCTGGTTGAAAGTGTTTACTTAAAAAAAACCGAAGCCAAGCAGCTAGACAGAAAAAGAGTTGAGATAAATCATGATCTGTCAAGGCTGACAAGTTTAGGCTGCTACTAGTCCACTTCTGTGCTTGGCATAAGAACTGCTTTTAAAATTGTAGAAGGTCACTCGTTTGTTTCCAGCTTTCCTCCTCATTTGTTTTCTTAAATGTAAATGCACAAGCCCTGCTTTACTATCCTGTTAGATGACTTGCAAGAATAAGGCTGCAAAGCTTCATATAACACTTCAAAGATAATATTTTTAAGAGTATTCCATAAGCATGATTCAGCGGGCAAGATTTCCCCTGAGAGCAAAAAACCCATATATCAGGGGGAGATGTATTATGTACTTTCACAGGACAGTGCATCAAACAGCTGTATCCTAGTGAAAAAATTAATTTCAGCAAGTTTTCTTTTTTGTTTTCTGTCTTGAGCGCCCGTTATCCTGTCTTGAAGTTTTAAATTACAGTTAAGACCTTTGTTTAAGTTAGCAAGAAGGCCACAAGTTCAAGCAGAAACTTCATACATTTTCGACTCCTGTTAAGTCATGTTGACCACCAGCTTTAAAACACAGCAAGGCTGAGTAAATATTTTACCCCTAATAAATTAGCTCTCCAATAATAGCCTGTAACATACAAAAATACACAGAACCCAGAGCATGCCGGTAGATCAGCCGTTTGCGCTGTAAACAAGTTAAAGAACAAATTAAATCAAACTTAAACAGTAGTTCTGTAATGTAAGCCTTACTGTAAACTGTATAACATGTGCCTTGGGTTAAAAAAATGCAGTGTTTTTGGAAAAATCTTGCTGGTTATTTTTTTTGTCATTTTCGCATTCTGGGAATATTTTACTTTAGTTACATCTTAAAGCTAACAGAGAAGGGCTCAGCTTTCCACAGACATCTATATCATGTGTCTATTATAACACAAGAGGGCAAATTGGCGAACCAAAACACAGCATAAAAAGTGTAAAAAAGATGGTAATAGGCAATTTTCTTTGCATTTTGCATGCTGCTTCTGCTTGAGTGTAGAGACTTGTTGCTTCCTTTAACTATATAGTGCTGAGTGCTTCAGAGCTGTCAACCTTGGGAAAAGGAAATGAGAGTTACTGTGACATGCACAACAGAAAAAATTGCTGTAAAACGGAAGAGACGTCACAAGCATGTGCAAATGATCCCCTGAAGCTGCAGAATTCTACCCACATTTGCACAATTGCTCTCCTGTGACGGCTCTGAATGCGATTGCATATGTGCACCATGGAATTTACTAAGTACCTAGTAAAATTGTGAGAATTTGTAGGGTGACAGGAGACTGGCCCTTCCTGCCCCGTACCTTGAGCATCATTCAAAGGTGCAAGGTACAGAGTGGCAGGAGGTGCAGTCCGCATCGGGGGCCCTGTCATTACCATTTGCCCAAGGGCAGGTGCAAGCTGTGCCTCCTAAAACAGTGCTCATCACTATGCTCATTTTTTATATCTGGGGTTCAATTCACAGTGCAGTTCCCCAAAGGGAGTTCAAGAGATCCTACTTATAAATTAAAGTTTATTATAAATAGCAGATGCAAGTGTTAGTATTTCCTACTTACTGTATTATAAATGTATAATAAGTAATGTCTTAAAACATTAGTTGCCCAAACCATGATTTTTATGAGAACAGAAAGCTCCTGGAGGCCTCATGCTTTTTATAATCATGGAACATCAGGGTGACTTACAATATTTTGATATTTCACAACAGGTTATACATTATTCCCTATACAATTTACAAGCTAGGCATTTACATTTTTTCAAAAGCGCATCAAAATTTTACCACACAGCTTGTTTCCTTTTGCACTCTAAAATAAAAAATATGCACATGAAAAGCATACGTCATTTTATCCTTCCCCTCTCCTTCCACATCAACCAAAGGTATCTGAGCCGTCCCACTGTCTATATAAGGTCATACACATAAATATATGGTTTATTCATTTTAATATAGGATAAAAAGCACCCAGATATTATCTGTTGTAGTCAGATTTCAGTACCTGTGTTTGTAAGCTAGTAGTAATATAGACTATAGACTCGGATGAGTAGTGAAACGTCTTCAATGATTACTTAACAAGTCCAGTTGTTTTAGAATTACTTATATTAGATATACCATGACCAGGATGAATGTCAATCTTCACAGTCAGACGATAGACGGTTTCTTTTTGCTTAAATAGCAACATAGTTACAAAGTGTAGTAATAGATACCATTACTAGTTTACAAGAGGTAATGTGAAAAATTACAGATATGTTTTTTAAGAAATTGGCAACTAGGATAGGAGTCCTCTAACAATGTAGGGAATCTGTGTAAGTGTATACTGAGCAAAAAGTCCCAAAGCAGAAACAAGGTTCCATGAAAAAAACACCTATAGACTGTAGTTAGCTACAAATATGAGACGCAACAAAATATTTGCAACAAAAAAGTAAAAAATTTTCATCAGCCAGATTCGCTCATCACTAGCCATAAATCCATACTGGTACAAAATGTTGTTCATCGCTACTAATATCACTATTAACCAAAATTAAGGCAGTTTCCTTTCCAATCTATTCCCCTTTTATGTATTGCTATGAAACACTATTTCAACAGGAGGAAAAGAAAGTGGACAATAAACCTTTCCCACTTTCTCCACATCCAGAGCAACCTGGCCAGCTTAGAGTCACAGTCACCTTTTCTGCTACAGTGAAATTACCATTTGACTCATTATTTTATACTTGGGGAGATGGCAGCAAAACATTTTCTGGTGTATATCCAATAAACAACATTATTTCTATTTGCAATCTGTAATGTAATGTAACAGTATAATTTGCAGATACCAGTAATAATTATGGGGATGCTTCACATAATGTAGATGAAAAGAACTGGAATGATTAGGGGTGATTCATTTGGGTTCAAATTTAAATTTTTGACACAATTTCATTTTTTTTGCTCAAAACCTCACAAATTTGAATTATATTCAAAACTTGAATGTTTGGTGTATATATTATGCACAAAAAACATAAAACATCAGCAACTAAAAGTTTGTGAGTTTATATAGAAGTCAATGAAAGTTGTCCTAGTCATAATTGAAGCCATTTTTTTTAAATCTGAGATTTTTGTGGGGTTTTTTTTTAGGTTTTTAATTTTTCCACGACTGTATTCTGGTTTTTCATGTTCAGATTTTATTCATAAATAAGCAAACATTTGAGGGTTTTTTTTTTTTTAAATTGTGAGTTTATTCAAAGCAGAAAAATAAACCTCTAATCCCTCTGAAGCTCGATTTTTCATAAATAAGCCCATTAATGTGAGAACCTCTAGTTTGCAGACATCTATTGTATAATTTATGATGGAATCCAAGAGAGTCATTTTTTACAGTGTATCCTTTCAAAATGGCAGTTTTCAAGCCATTAAATGGAAAATATTCATTCTTCAACCTTGATGATGAATGATGAACAAACCTTCTGCAACATTGTCACTGCAATAAAATTACTGTGGAGTCAGATTAGAGAATGATGTTATGGACGATAACTATGGTTATGTAATGGAATAGATACCTAAATGGGGTATAATTTATTTACATGCGTTTATTTTTATGTCAGTAGAGCTGCATAGAGAGCTCAGCATTTTCCCAGAGAGCAGTGACCATTGATGCACGTATCTGATTGTAAGTAATTGTGGGGCTTAAGTTGGGCATGAAAGTCTCTGGTTAAATGGAGATTCCAATTTTCAGCTTATTTTTGTTAGGGACCTTTAAGATAAAATGATATCATCAGTATATGTAACTGTTAGTTTTATAACCTTGTTGAGATATGTTTTAAGGACTGAAAAATATATGAAGCAAGGATAATGCCTTAGACTGTCTTAAAGGAGAAGGAAACCTGTAAGGAAAAAAAACCCTCCCCCCTCCCTTGTGTAGAACCCCTCGTTCCTCGCCCCAGCCTACCTCCCCCCCCCAGGCAAATGCCCCTAATTGTTTTACTTACCCTTCAGGCAGATTTTTGGCACAGGAGTTCATGGCAGCCATCTTCTTTCTTCTGTCATCTTCGTAAATATACCTGCATTTTTGACGCATGCGCAGTTGGAGGAGATTTCCGGAACCAAACCACTGCGCTGAAAGTCATTAAAATTTCCAAAAATGTTTTGAAATCTCCTCCAAATGCGAATGCTCCAAAAGTTACTGATAAAACTGAAGATGGCTGCTGTGCCAAAAATCTGCAGGAGGGGGTAAGTAAAAAATTAGGGGCATTTGCCCGGGGAGGGGGGGAGGAGGCAGGGAGGTCTATACAGGGGAGAGGGGGAGGGTTTTTCCCTTACAGGTTTACTCCTCCTTTAAGTCTGTAACCCATTGGTTTGTGGACATTGTAAGTTTTGGCATCTGAATAGAGCCCTTGTACCTTTTCTCAGATTCAAACTTGCATGGCTAAAACCCTGCTTCATGCCAATACTATGGGGCCAATTTACTAACAATCAAATTTCAATTTTTTACACAAATCTCCAAGAAGAAAACTATACCCCAAAAAACAAACCTATACCCCAAAGAATGTAGGAATGTAAAACAATATATTGAATAAAACAGCTCACATATAAAACCCTGCTTCATGTTTATAAACCATTTTCATAATTGTATACTTTTTTAGCAATATGTGCCATTGGGCAATCATAAATAGAAAATGCCATTTAAAAAAAATAAAGACGGACCCTTGGGATCCTTGGATTCACGGTGCACACAAACAAACCATACATGTTAGGTCACATGAGCCAATTAAAAAGACAGAGCTCTGTCTTCCCACACTTCTTCCTGCAGCATTTCTCAATTGACCAGCGTTTTTGGAAGAATGTGCAGTAGGCGGAATCTGCAGGTACGTTGCTACTGCGCATGTGCCGAAAAAAGAAATCAGAAACTTTGATACTTTCGGGCGCATGTGCAGTAGCTCCATGCCAGCAGATTCCTCCAACTGTGCATGTGCCTGAAAGTCATGAACTTTCCGATTTCTTTTTTCAGAAACTTTGTGGCTTTTGGTACATGCGCAGTAGCTCCGCACCGGCAAATCTCTCCAACTGCACATGCGCCCAAAAGCCACAAATTTTCTGATTTCTGTTTTTGGAAACTTTGTGACTTTTGTGCATAAGCAGTAGTTCCGCAAATCCCTCATACTATGCATGCTCCTGAAAGCTCAGGTCAATCCAGGAAGAAGAACAATCAAGAGAAGATGGCGCCTGTGAACTCCGCTGGACAGGACCTAGAAGGAGGGGTAAGTAACAAGTTATGGGCATTTGCCCGTGGGGGGGGGGAAGGTAGACTGGGGGAAGGAGGGAGGGGGGCTTGTAGGGGTTGAATTATCCTTTAATAAACTGACCTCTATGTATAAGTTGGCAGCCCTTTCCTATTAGCTGCTATTACTATTAGTGATGGGCGAATTTACTCACCTGGGTCGAATTCACAGCGAATTCCCACAATTCGTTGCATCAAAAAAATTAGACGCCCGCTGCTTTTCGTGAATTTTTTGCTGTTTCAGCGAAGCCAAACGCCACAGATCACTAATTACTATAAAACAATGAATGTTTTTCTCATTTGCTCCACTTTGTTGTAGCAAATTGGATATGTTCAATATATGGATATTATGAACAATTTCCCCATGAACTACTTATTTCCTGATCTAGAGTCATATATCTATTTTTTTTTTTTGAGGAAAAACTATTTGTTCTAATGCCAGGTTGTTACTTGTTGAACTTGAGCTCAGGATCAGGTGATAAATGCCCCATTTGACTAGTAGCTCATCACTTCATTCCCATTTTCCAATGGTGGTATTTCTATATAGGGGTTGTAATATACAGTATATCTTTATCAAATATACAAAGTCAATTAAAAATCACATCATCAATTGGTAAAAAGGGAAAAACAATGGCCCAAAAAAGAATCTATTTTATTATATTGTTATTTTACATGTATTTAGGATGGACAGACACTTTTTAATGTATGAAATAGATGAGCTTTAACTCTTGTAAATAGTTTTAACATAAAACAGCAAAAGTACTAGTCACCAAGCAGGTGGCAAAAACAGTTAGGGGTTATTTACTAAAACTTGAGTTTATCTCAATTTTTTTATAAAACAAAGTCAACCAAACTTCCATCCATGGATTGAACTCTTTTATCAGTGAGCGTCAATCAGAATCATACAATCGAAAAAAACCTCAATTTTAGAATTGTCGCATACTTTATTGGATTATTTATCAATAATTCTTCTCGAGAAAACATTGCAACAAATTTCTGCATCGATTGGAATCGTATGATTGATGATCAGAAACATCGATTTTATCAGATTATCAAAACCCCAGACTTTATCGGATTATCCATCTCAGATCGTACTGTGAAGTAAAATCATCAGGGACATCTGCTATTGAGCTCTACATGACCTTGACAGATTTGAGTATTTTTAGATTTGGGGTATAATAAATCTCTAAAAATGTATGTTTCCCCTTTAAAAACTTGGCCAGATAAATTTGTGGTTTAATAAATGGGCCCATTAAATTAATAAGTAAATGGAAAAAAATATATAAATAGTGTTAGAGTTAACAGATTAAGAGCCTGTATATTTGTCACTCAACACCTACTTTATTAATTCTTTTCTTTTAAATAGTCCTTCTGCATTTTTTTACTATGTAAAAAATGCTTTAAAAAGTCCGCAAAACAATCTGAAGTTTGAACTTTTTGGTTTGTTTTTTCCCTGCCAACCTGTTTCAGCTGTATAAATTACACTCTTTCAACCACACATCATATCCTTGACAGTTGTGCTAATTTACTAATTATATGTTTCGGTTTCAAATGTGGATTAATCCCAGAATAACTTGATCTTATTTGGCCTCACTGTCCCACTGCATTCATCTTTATTTGGACTTGTTCTTGAGACAACATTTCAATTCAGGGATTTTTTTTTGCATAGTATATTAGTTGCAGATGTAATATTTTTATATGGAAAATTATCTTTTGGACATCTTTGTGTCATGGGAATTTCCCTGACCTTGTTCTTGTTGCTCTGACAATCATCTTCGACTATTTTTCACATTCCCTTAAATGTTGTGGTTAAATGAGGTGCATGAAATGACCACACTAGGGACACTATCCACATAAATAGAAAAGTGCTGGCAAGATTCCTTTAATTGGGTAGAACAGCTCTGCAAGTGACCTCAGGTTGGATTTCAATGCAATTTATAAATTGATGTCATTTGAAGTATAGATTGCCAGCTAGAATCCAATAAATACGTTTGTGTGTGCTTCTCTGTTCTAGAGGTTTCATCATGATTGTGTTTTCTCAGTATTAATACTTCAGCTGGCGCATTTATTTCCATGTGTGGATTATGTAAATGCTAATAGTTGCAGTGGTCACTTCAATACTCAGAAGAATTGGGGGCCCCATAAGAGACCTTAATAATGCACAGTATTAGTATATGTATGTAGAACAAATCAGGATATGGGTTTTTGTTGTAGGGTCCAGTAGCTTCTAGTAAAGTTACAGAGTTAACCCTACATTAATACACAGGTATAGAAAAGCCCTAGAGCTATCTATAAGACAAGACTTCATGACAAGGGATGCGAATGATCAGCAGCCAGATTACACTGGTTTATATTTAGAGATTGGCAGAATCAGATGTAGCTGTGATTGAGTGAGAAGCAATGAGTTAAGGCAGGGGAAAACTGGACGAGGGGCAGAGAAACAGAGGTACTGTATGTGATGTCAGGAGAAGAAGCAGTTAATTTCCTTATCTTCTCAGCAGGTAGAAACATCCCACTCACACTCCCCAATTTTTTGCATATTTTGTAAATGTCAGCAGAATTTTCTTCTTTATGTTCTCATATAATCCATTAATAACTGGATGTGGATGGTTTGCTGCACCTTTATAAAGTATAAACATGATTACGCTCACCATTGGGGTCAGGAAGGATTTTTTTCCCTCTGGAGGCATAATTGGCACTGGCTTTAGGCTTGGTTTTTTACCTTCCTCTGGAACAAAACAGTGGATATATGATAATGTATTTGAAGTTTTATTTGTCACAACAGCGGTAGGACCTTGCCAGAGTCCTACACAGAAAAAAGGAGATTCTACTCCTGTGACTGCATGGTGGGTTGATTGATGCAGACAATACTACTGCTTGTGCCAGGTGATAGCCTTCTTGGATTTCCTATCATCGAACACTGCAGATTTAGGAGTGGGTAGCAGAGTTTGGGGCCATCCTTTCTGTAGCTAGAGACAGCCTAATTCTCAGTGGTGGGTATATTGACATAGTGCTGATCTCAAGTTTTCAGTGAGGGACAGCAGAGCATATGATCTATTATGGAATTCTGGCTTTAGAATTCTGTTTTGGGTTAGGCTGACATTGTGCTATTTATTTAATAAAATGTGAATAAATTATCTTGCCATTTTACCCCATTTGTGGATCTTGGTGTGTCATTAAGGTATGTAACGATGGGGTTCAGTGGGATGGCTAACAGAAAAGGGTCAATTTAGGAGTCTCCTTGTCATGTTTTTTGACACTACTGCTGCAGATTACAGTGGTGGGCAAAACTGATAAAAAAATTACTTGGTATTTTGTATCAATTCAGTAAAAATTGCAATTAATTGTTTCATGATTGTGATAAGTTTGGGTACTTCTTGTCTGCAGATTAAGTTCTCTTTGCTCACTATAAAATAGATATATACTTTTAAATTGTTTCAGCAAAGTTCCCAAGATTCCTACCAAATTTCTCCTTTACACCAATGTTGCCTCTGTATCACAGTTTTTCGACTGTACACTGTAATTTGTAATGATTTGCCTCTTAGCCAGGCATACACATTTTACCTGGAAAATTACCATAGCTTACCATATGTAAAGTACTGAAAAATCCCTATTAATTAAGGGGGAATATGACCCCTTTCGCTTTGCCAACATTTCGCAAAAGGCCAAAAAATTTGCCAAATGCATTCACGTCAATGGGCAGTTTTTCACTCAACATTTTTTAAAACTGTACTGAACTTTGTACTATAAATTACAGTCTATGGGTCGTTTTTCTTGGCAAAATTAAGTGAACTATTTGCTCATCCCTAAATCCCTATCAGAGTAGGTAATGACAGAACTTCCCGTTTGAATACAATGTTTTATTTATACTAAGTTGTTTCTGTAAAATGGCTTCCCACTATATTTAAAGATTAAATGTAACATTAACACAAATCTGCTGATAATTCTTAGTAATTTAAATGCAAGTATCCTGAGTTTACAGAGGATTTAAAATACCATTTTCTGTGTACAGAACCACAACTTAGACTCAGAAATAAATGGAACGGAATGTTACAATAATGAAAACATTCAAATCAACATTTTATGAAGAAACCTGAAGCAATCAATAAACACGTTTTTCTTTACATTTTGTGTGTACTGGACTTATTATCCGAAATGATAGGGACCTGAGATTTTTCAGATAATGCATTCAACATGAAGCATCATGCCTTTTGGGCTACTATTAATAGATAATTATTTAAACAATTAATATTAAAATAAAAGGATTGATTTGCTATGCGTGTTGCTTTGCTAGCTTGATTAACATAAAGTGCAATGTATTTATTATTTTAGAGGCAACTGGTTCCCCTAATACAGAGATTCACTATTGGGTGCTGCCCTCCCAGATTCCCAGACAGTCAAGGCTGCCTCTTAGGGGACCCCCAAAAAGTGACAAATTTAGATGAGACTCATGGTTAATGCTTGAAGGCCAAACTGAAGTCCAGTTAGGGTTAAATTTTGAAAGAAAACTTTTTTCCTTTCTGAATATTCCTGGAAAGCCAGTTGGCAAGGTGACAGTTGGGTTGAACATGTTGTTTTTTTATAATATTAAAAAAAATGTTTAGGGGTCTATGGCCAAATATTGGCCCTTAATGGGGGCTTAAAATAATAAAGTTTACAGACCATTAACCTATGGTGTTTGGAAATTATATTCTATTTTGTACCCTTAAAGTCATGGATTTCCAATTTGCTTCAAAAAGGAAAAATTCCTTCCTCCAAATCAGCAACAGGAGTATAATCATTGTACTGAGACTATTACCAACAGCCATGAATTAAGTATATATTTTTTAAAGGTAAGTTTTATTTCTTTTAAACACATAACAGTTACCAACATAACAGACAGTCAGGCAGACTACTTCGTAATGAGTCCAACGGGAGGGTATAGCATTTAGTTGACTCGTGGGATATACAGTAGAGAGTATTTTTTTAAATAATTTTTAAGGGATGGATGGACACTTCCAAGCAACAATATACTTTATAGGTCAAGAGTTGGTTTGTCCCTTAAACTTTTTTGTTTAGTCCTACGTTGTGTATTCGTAAAAGGTTTTACTTGTTGTTCCTATGGAGGAATTGGATCAATGTTACACCATGGGCCCCAAAGTTTGTCTAATTTCATCGGTGATCCCCTAGCCTCATATGTGAGTTTATAAAGAGGTATCATACTGCTAACTAGTTGCACTCAGGCTTTAAGGGAAGGTGAAAGGTTGCCCATCCAGTGAAGTGCTACCTTTTTTTTTTGCGTAAAAGAGTAATATGCTGCAGCAAATGCAGAGGCAAGTAATTGGGGATATTATCCTCAGAAAGTCAAGGTTGTCTGCTAAGTAGTTTACAACTTGTGTCCAAAATTTCAAAATATATTGGCACTCTCATATCAAGTGATAGAAGTCTGCAGCTAACTAACTACACATAAATCACATAAAATTTGACCTTTGATAGATTTGTAACAAGTCTTTTTTAAATTTGAATAAATTCTAAATTTCACTGAACTCAAATGTTTGTTATTAAAAAATTTGAACCTACACAAATGCATTGAATTTGTAGTCCATGCCTCATTTTCAGTTGGTTTACAGACTCTCACAAATGGAAAATTAAAAAAATATAAAAAATCTGAAAAAAAAATTCCGAAAGCATATTTTTCGTCTGTCTACACAGACGAGGAACCAACTAATGAAGGTTTCCTTATTAATAGTCCCAATTCTAGTAATACATCTAATGATGCATGGTTCACACATGAAGAAGTTAAAAAGAGACTAGAAAATGTTAAGATAAACAAAGATTCAGGGCCAGATGGTATTCATCCCATGGCACTTAGTGAGCTTAGCTCGGTGATTGCCAAACCTCTCTACAGGATTCATTGAGGTCTCCGCATAGTGTAGAGAGACTGGCAAATTGCTAATGTGGTGCAGCTATTCAAAAAGGTATCCTGTTATCAGCCTCAAAACTATAGGCCAGTTAGTCTGACATCGGTGGTAGAAAAGCTTTTCGAAGGATTAATAAAGAATAGGATACTGGACTTCATAGCAAATAACAATACTATGAGTTTGCGCCAGCATGGTTTTATGCGTAATAGATCATGCCAGACTAACTTAATTTCTTTTATGAGAATGTAAGCATTGAACTCAATTCTGGGATGGCTGTGGATGTGATTTTTGATACAGTGCCACCCAGAAGGTTACTAGTTAAATTAAGGAAGGTTGACCTGAAACATAGTATTTGTACCTGGATAGAGAACTGGCTAAAAGATAGACTACAAAGAGTGGTGGTAAATGGAACATTTTCTAACTGGACCAGTGTTGTTAGTGGGGTACCGCAAGGTTCTGTACTGGTTCCCTTGGAGGTGGGCATTGAAAGTATGGTTTCTATTTTTGCAGATGATACTAAATTGTGCAGAACTATAGGTTCCATGCAAGATGCTGCAGTGTGATTTGTATAAGTGGGAAACTGGGCAGCAAACTGGAAAATGAGGTTCAATGTTGATAGATGCAAGGTTATGCACTTTGGCAAAAATAATATAAATGCAAGTTATATACTAAATGGCAGTGTGTTGGGAGTTTTCTTAATTGAGAACAAGCTTGGGGTTTTTATAGATAACAAGTTGTCTAATCCTCAGCAGTGTCCTTCTGTAGCTACTAAAGGAAATAAAGTTCTGTCTTGCATAAAAAAGGGCATACACTCAAGGGATGACAATATAATTATTAGTGATGGGCGAATTTATTCGCCAGGGGCGAATTCGCGGCGAATTCGCGGCGAATTCCTGCGATTCGCCGCTGGCGAATAAATTCGCGAAACTACAAAAAAAATTAGCCAAAAAAAATTCGCCGCCCAAAAACGAGTCGCGCGTCGTTTTTGATGCAATGCGCGTCAAAAATGACGCGCGACTCGTTTCGCGAATCGGCGAAAAATTCGAGAATTTCTCTGGAAATTCGCGAATTTTTCGGCGAAGCAAAACGCGCCCGTTTCGCCCATCACTAATAATTATACCTCTTTATAGATCCCTAGTAAGACCTCATCTGGAGTATGCAGTGCAGTTTTGGATGCCAGTCCTTAAGAAGGATATAAATGAGCTGGAGAGAGTGCAGAGATGTGCAACTAAGCTGGTTAGAAGACTTAAATTATGAGGGTAGACTGTCCAGGTTGGGGTTGTTTTCTCTGGAAAAAAGGCACTTGCTAGGGGACATGATTACACTTTTCAAGTACATTAGAGGACATTATAAACAAATATCAGGGGACCTTTTTACCTTTTAGAGGATCACCGCACCAGAGGCCACCCCTTCAGACTAGAAGGAAAGGACTTTCATTTGAAGCAGTGTAGGTGGAGGGGTTGAACTTGATGTACTTTGTCTTTTTTTCAACCCTATTTAACTGTGTAACTATGTACAGTAACTTACATTTTGCTTAGGATAGCTCCCATTGACTTCTATATGAATTAGCAAACTTTTGGATGGTGATGTTTTGCATTTAATTTATTGACCTTAATAAATATAAAACCATTTTCAACATAAAATCATTAAATTCAGAATATGCACATGTGCGCATTGCAACACAGCAGCTTGCTTTTTTGGGTGTTCTACTGTAACTTCTTGCAAGAAAAATTAGAGCAACAGAACTATGGTTAGGCAGGAAATATACCAGTTTGCTATATATCAGGTGTGCAGAAAAATTAATTTGACACATTTCCAAATTTAACAACTGCTAAAATTGATGAGCATTTTCTTGTGGAGGTTTTCTGTGTTTCAGGATGAATCCCTTAAGCGTTTTTTCATCCTGGAAAGTTTGCTTTTGGACTCACTTCATAAAGTAAAACCTATTTTCTTTCCCTGGGAGAATATTTACTCTTTATTATGTATTTTTGAGTGTCTTAAACAAAAACATCAATGAGTAAAACAAAAGTGGTATTGACAGCTAGACAAGGGAATGATCCAATATATTTTGTCACCAACCAGAACATGACTTTTGTCTCCCTGGTATGTCTAGATGATCCAGGTGCTAATAGCCAGGAGCAAAATGTCTACTGAGAATCAGCACAATCGCAGGTTCCCAGCTAACTCTATGTTTTTTCATTAGTGGCAACATCTTTTAATTAAAAGGCCACAAGAGTCCATTTATTATATAAATGAAAATATCTTCAGAGTAAAAGTTTTATTATATTTGTATTTGAGTTTACAGGTGGCGTGTATATTGGCATCCGCCATCCATTGGCATGCTGACATGACATCGCAAATAGAGGTTGGTGATGAAAACTACTTAAGCGCTACAAACAGAGAACATTCTGGATATTTTTAATGAAATCAGCCATCAATTCAACCCAAAAAAATACCCAAACTTTTAATCTCTGTTGGCACAACTCTTGCAGTGGAGTAAAATAGGGAGTCCCCTTCCAGGCAGTTATACCTTCCAGGCAGATAACAAACCAGCCACACCCTCCTCCTAGGCTAAACACACCACCCCAGCTGATTGGTCAGTACACTCTAGAATTGCTTTCAATGAAGCTGCCATATATGGAATGTGTGATGTCATATGCTGTGCCTGCCTTGTCATTTCTGCTATACAATACAATAGGCCCCCGTGACCATGGACCCCTCTTGAGGGAGCTATGCCAGATGTCGGAAGAGCCCATCCGGAGGCTGGTGTCCCGCATTGACAAGTACCTTCCACTCCTCCGGCCTCGGGGAATCCCACCACTGTGGTCACTCCTTCTGTGGCATCCGTTCTCCTCCTTGCTATAATGGAAACCCGCTAGCCTGCAGAGGGTTTCTTACGCAGTGTCTTATCGCAATACTCTTCTGAGAAGGTGAAATTGGGTTATGTGATATCTCATTTGGAGGGCAAACCGCTTGAGTGGGCAACACCTATTTGGGAAAAGAATTCTCCTTTGTCCTTTGATGCCAAAGAGTTCCTCCAGGAGTTCTGTACTGTGTTTGATGCACCGGGTCGGGTAGCTAATGCCTCATCCCGGCTCCTGCAGATCTGGCAGGGAAGTTGCAGTGCTGGTGAGTTTGCTATTGACTTTAGAACTTTAATAGCAGAAACTAATTGGAATGATGACACATACAGGGCTGTCTTCTACCAAGGCCTGTCTACTCGACTTAAAGATAACTTTGTCTCTAGAACTTCCTGAACTGCTGGAGAATTTGATTGTTCTCGCCATTAAGGTGGACACAAGTCTCAGAGAGCATCAAGCAGTCAAGGAGCGCAGTAAGAAATTCCAACCTACGCTGGCTCCACATTTCCAAAGTCCACTTCTGCCTGCCTCTTCTCAGCAGCCCCCTGTCCCCTCTCTGGAAGAACCTATGCAGATAGGAAAGGCCTTGTTTACCCACTATTCCTCTCCACCATGTGACCATCTCCTCTACTGATCTTCAGTCCCTGCTGACGGTTTACAGGGAATTTACTGATGTTTTTTGTAAAAAGTCGGTGGAATTCCTCCCTCCTCATCATCGCTACGATTGCCCTGTTGATCTTCTTCCTGGAACCATGCCCCCCAGAGGTTGCACTTATCTCCTGTCACCTGCAGAGACCTCCACCATGAAGGACTATATCCAGAGGCTTTATATGTCCCTCTACCTCTCCGGCAGGGGCAGGCTTCTTCTTTGAGGAGAAGGACAGTGGTTTGCATCCCTGCATTGACTACGGAGGACTTAACAAGATTACTATTAAAAACTGATACCCCTTGCCTCTTATCACTGAACTGTTTAACCCATTGAAAGGGGCTAAGATTTTTCTCTAAGTTGGATCTACGTGGGGCATACAATCTCACCTGCATATGTGAAGGAGATGAATGAAAGATGGCTTTCAATACCGGGATGGGGCATTACGAATACCTTGTAATGCTCTTTGGTCTCTGCAATGCCCCCACCATCTTCCAGGAACAACAATTTCCAGGACCTCTTGGGGAAATCCGTGGTTGTGTACTTAGATGGCAGCTTAATCTTCTCCAAAGACTTGTAAAGTACTCTCTCTTCTGAGGAAGAACTCTCTCTTTTCCAAGTTAGAGAAATGTGTCTTTCATGTGTCCAAGATCCCTTTTCCCATCTACATCCTCTCCCCAGAAGATTTTGAGATGGACCCTGCCAAAGTCTCTGCAATCCAGAAGTGGCCCCAAGGCCATACAAAGGTTTATTGGGTTTGTGAATTACTACCTACAGTTCATCAAGGGGTTTTCCTCCTGCATTGCCCCCTTCCTTGCTCTTATCAGAAAAGGGGTGAAACCAAACTCATGGCCTCCTCCAGCCATAGAAGTATTCCAATTCCTGAAGGATGCTTTCTCCTCCGACACCCTGATCCTATGTTACCCTTCTTCATTGTGGTGCATGCTTCCGATGTTGGAGCTGGTGCTTTTCTTTCCCAAAGACATTCTGCTAATGGGAAATTACACCCATGTGCATACTTCTCCAAGAAATTCTCAACTGCAGAGCAGGATTATGATGTTGGGAACCGCAAACTTTTGGCAGTACAGCTAGCTCTCGAAGAGTGGTGTCACCTTCTAGAAGGGATTTCGATCCTGGTCTCTATCTATAATGACCAAAAAACCTAGAATTTATTCAAACTCTTAAAAAGACTGAATCCCCTGCCGGCAAGATGGGCCCGCTTCAACTTCGTCTTGACCTACCGTCCTGCCTCCAAGAATCGGAAAGCGGATGCTCTATCCTGCAGTGGACTGTCTCGCTGACAGGCAAGATTCTATTATTCCCCCCACCAGGATTATTGCTTCCATTTTTTCTTAGTATGCCGAGCATTAGAGCAATTCCTGAGGAATCCTATTTCCCTCTGTCAGAACGATTGGTCCGATCTCCTCCTGTGGGTGAAATTTGCTCATAACAATGCATGCCAAACTTCCACTGGAAGGTCTCCATTTATGATAGTCTACAGACAGAATCCTCAAGCCTTTCCACAGGAATTTATCCTGTCAGATGTCCCTACCACAGACAATCATGCAGCCCATATGTCTGCTATTTGGGCCGCGACTAAAGCAAATTTGGAGAAGAGTGCTCTGGTGCATAAGACTTTTGCTGATCGCAGACGGAGATCCTCTTCTCCATGCAAAGTCAAAGACAAGGTGTGGTTGTCCACTAGGAACATTCATTTAAAGGTTCCTTCTCCCAAGTTGGGCCCAAGGTTTGTCGGTCCTTTCCCCATTTCGGAAATAGTTAATCCTATGGCAGTCCAACTATCACTATCTCCTGAGATGTGAATTCCTAATGTGTTTCATGCCTCCCTGGTAAAAAAAGAAATTTCCAATCACTTCTCTCCAGATCAGTCTCCTTCTTCATCCATCTCTGTGGATGGTCAACAGGAGAAGGAGGTGGAAAAGATCTTAGATTCCAGACTCTCCAGGAGTTGTCTCCAGTTCCTTAAGAGAAGGGCTTTGGTACAAAAAAATGCTCTTGGGAGCAATACTGATGTACATGTCCCTCGACTGGTAAGGAAATTCTACAATCAATTTCCACAGCGAAGGTTTGGTGGTCCAGTGGCCCTCTGACTTTTGACTTTAATGCATTTGGACCAAATAGTTGCGCATAAAAATTGACGCATGCCCAAATTATTTTGACGCCCATTTTGCTGTAAAATTTTTTCTCGAAGCAAAACTGCAACTCTTCAGTCCAAGTTTTTTCTTAAAAAGATGGTGCTCAAGTGAAAAAAAATGCAGTTGTGTAAGAAAAACTCGAATTTTCTCGCAGTGTTTTATGTGATCGTTATTTTTTTCATTGACAAATTAAAAAATTATTTATAAATCAGCCTCCGCTTGTTCTGAAATTTTCTTTCTGTAATTAGTGCAGATCAGACTGCTTTTAACATTGAGTTGAATGATTTATTTATAGAAATATGTAGTTTATCACAGAGGTTGCTTAGTTTGGATGAATATGTACAGTTGACCATGTTAGAGTGCAAATATTTTTTTTAAATTAAAACTCCCAATTCTTTTTTTTGCAATTAATACAGTCCTGTCACGAACGGCACCCAATACCAGAACAGGTGCCAAACACCTTTGTCTCAGCTCGGCTTCACCAGTTAAGTGACCGCCTTTGGCCTCGGGAGGAGCCCTCGGCTTACTCAGATGCCACCTGGACTTATCGAGAGGTGTAGAGCAAAAGTTCTGGCTAGCACAGGGGCACGATCGTCTCACCAGGGAATTAGATAGAAGAATACCACCAAATGGAGTAGGCAGGCCGGAACAGCACAAGCTGCGTAGAATAGTCAGACAGGCCGGAATCAGGATTAGAGAGTGTAGAGTAGTCAAGTAACAGGCAAAAGGTCAGGATACCAGAGGACAGAGTAATCAGACAAGCCAAAGGTCAGGATTGGAGAAAGCAGGAATAGTCAGGCAAGCAAGGGTCAAACACAGTAGATCAGTCAGGATACAGAAGGAAATACACCCAGGAACTTAACAAATAGAACCTAACAACGGGCAATGCTCTGAATACCAAGATCCCTTTAAATACAGTTTGAATTTCGCGCCATTGCGCGTGACGGCATCACGCCGGCGCGCATGCGCCTATAAAAGGCGGAAGTGCGCGCGCGGCGCGCACTAGGGAACCGGCAGGGGAAGGGTAAGGATGCACGCGGTGAGCGTCCCCGCTGGAGGCATGGCGGGCGCTCCCGCGTGCATGGAGGTGAGCCACTAGACCACCAGGGACACGGTACGTGACAAGTCCACTCAGTGGAACAATGAACACTTGAAATAAATTATGTAAATTTTGCATAGATTTAACTTAAATTTATTAAATGGGACATAACTTTCTGTAGAATTTTACTCTACCTAAATGTTGCTGGATTTCAACACCTTGAATTTATAATCATATTAAAAAGTTTAAGGCATAAAGGGAGTTATTGTTCAGCAACAGACTCAGATCAAAATAGGCCTTGGCATATCAGGTACACAGTGGCACAGACAGCCCCCACAGGCCAAAAAATAGTTACTGTCTATAGCATCTTACAGTAGCCATTTGCCAGAATGTACAGATAAGCAACCATAGAGATGGATTCTTAAAGCAGCTTGGCACAAACAAATATCTTCCTCCAAGTCATCTAAGGACAGCAGTCCAGTTGACACAATAAAATCTTATTAATATATCATATTTGTATCAATAATTTTATATGGTTTCAGAGAAGAAAACAATTGTTTGATTCTAGCTTTCAATTGATCCAAACAAACACATCTATTTACCAAAAATCAGTTGATAAATGAAGGAAAAACGAAGTGCTAGGAAACCTTCAGGATTTCCTAGTTTTATATTTGATAAATCTTGCTCTTTATTTTTAATAAACGGTCTTTGAATAATTCTGTACAGACTTTGTATAATAGATACATTCTCTCCAGTTCCATCCAAGTTGTTTTTCTCCAGGACCTGTGGGCCAGTTAATTTTTTTGTATTCAATGCCATTGACAAGAATCAACCATTTTATTAAGCTCATCTGAACCGCTGGATAAATGAAACAAGACATTCACAGTTCTTGAAAGTGGGCCATATATTTATATGAAAATGCTATCAAGAAAAGAATGGATTTCATGTGGGAGATTATTTGTTGCTTGTAAAAGCACAATATTACTTTTCCTGTGTAGCACAGCGATGGCTGGGCTCCAGTAAATCACAGCATTGCAGGTTTTTTTCGCTCTCTTTCTTTTTTTTATTTTGTTTTGTTTTGGTATGATCAGCAGCCAAATACAGCAAAATGAAAGGAGCTTCAGCATAATCAGCAAAATAGAGTGTCTTTCAGCCAGCAGGGATATGTCACAGCTTCAGACAGGACTCGCTATCTCTGTTTTATTACATTGACCACATTCTGAGATACCGTGGGTCAGAAGAAGGTCATGGAAAAAAGAAGTCTTGCTTAAGGATACGTTACAGAGTGTAGCGTATCTTTTTAATTTGCCAAAATCGTAATTTTTTTTTAATTTGTTAAAAATCAACCTGTGTTCATCTGATTATAATGCTCAGCACTCCCGGCTTTCAGTTATCTCTAGAGATTGTACTGTTGTTCTACAACTGCTCAATGAGACCAGCCCAGGTCCTTGGTCAGAAGTTTCCTTTGGGCTAACCTGATATGTCTCAACGGTTGCTTAACTACTTCTATGAACATCCACCAAGACCCTTTGCCTGCAAGAGTATCGAGCAAGAGGTATTGAGTAATCTTGAATTACTGGCTTTTTACAGCTTAAAAAGACTATCCTAAGATAAGGCAGATAATTGCTCACAATTAGCAGTTTATTGAAGTAGCTAACAAGATAATGTGAATTAGTCCACTTTTGGCAAATTGAAGGATTTTTCTGGATGCAGCTGCACTGCAGACATTCCAAGTAATCAAAATGTTCTTTTTCTACTGCTAGCAATGTACTGTAGGTTATATTTTAAGGGAAATTAATACTCAAAAATGTAAAGGCCTTAATATGCCTTTTAACAAGTACAGTTAACTTACTCTTGTAACAAGTATGTTTGCACTAAATCTTAAACCTTTTCTATAAACAAACTCCTGTAACAAGGCAGGGTTGCAGGGTATTGCAGATAGATAAACCTGTGGTTTTGTGTATAAAAAGAGGTCAACTTCATTGTACTTAATGTTAAAGAGACCCTTGTTCAACATGAGTGCATTGAGTAGAGCTTGGGCTGAATATACTTTTTGCTTTATGTTTTAATTATGGCATATCCATGTTTTTGTTATTTCTTGAGCTAAACAGGGAAGACTGAAGCTACCCAAAGTTTGGTCCTTGTGAGTTAGTTTATTAGATTGTCAGTGCAAATTTCATCCCCTACATAATGGACTTCTCCTACATCCTGCTGGTTCGAAAAAAGCCCCAGACTAAAACAGAGATTCCCAAACTGTAATAATATGATATAGGTTCCAACATAAGACCAATTGAGGATGACATTTGCAGCCAATGATTGCTTGTTATTATAGGAATTTGTGAAAATCCAGCCTGAAGGCCTATGGGGTAATGATTGCTTACTCTGTATAGATAGATATTGTTGGAATTAAAGAACATAGGAATGGATGGCAATGCTATTTAAAGCTACACAAGGGGTCCTTTGATTACCCAGTTTTTTGTCACATGGAAATAGCCCTGTCTACCTCCAATATATTTTAAATGGATATCACCTGAAACTTTACCATTATCATGTATATAATATCATTGAAGGTGGCAATTGGATGGCCAGCACATGTGCTGGCACCTGCTTTCAGGTAAACACTGTTTAAATTATTTAAAGAAATTATTACATTATTTCATTTAATTAACTATAGTTTTTTAAACTATCCTCATGGGACATTATTAAGCATCATAATTTAAAAAAATATATAAACACAGAAAAATATAAATACTGTATTTATTTATTGTCATTTTCTATCAGTACAAGACACCACCTTTAAATGCAAGAGAGTTTCTAAAGTAGGTAAACAAAAAGCTGATACTTTCTGTTGGTATAATGCTGGGAAAGAAAGGAGAATCAGATATAAAAAAATGAGAAAATGGATCCACAATTGTGAAAAGGTTACTGGTCACTAGTGATAAGCGACAGCAAGCCAGCAAGCAATTTTTTTAAAAACGGCTACAAGTTTTTTATTCATGCATTGTCATGAATTTTTCCACCAGGATGGGTTGACATTTTGGGATAATCATTTCAGTCCAAGTGATCAGGTATATGATATTGTGTGCCGTGAAGGCCCCTATTCATTTATTATTATAAAACAAGGTAACAAGGCAATGTTTTAACAGATGCGTTATAGGCAGATATCTAGCTTTAGTCATGAATACATTAATAAACAAAGTGCAAAATAATTGCCAAGGATAGAGAAAAAATTACAACTGCTCAAAAAAAGTGAAATCTATTGAGTTTCCAGTTTGTGGATCAGCAGTACAAAAGAGCAAAAAATTTTTATACTATCTGACAAATTTATTGCTACTTGTTTTTGCAACTGTTCCTTCAGCATGAACACAATATGCACAATTTTGAATATCACCATTTTAATGTAACTTATCAGTGACACAATGTCATTCGTGCAGAAGGCAGAACCTAATAAATCACAAATCACCAAAGATCTATAATGAAAATTCTGCATTGAGGCTAATGGGGATAGGGAACGGCAACAGTTGCTTAATACATTCCAACTTCTGATAAGTGGTAAAGACATTTATTTGTTGACCTTTTTTAAAATCTAAACAATAAGCTTTCAGACTGATCTTACCAAAGGCAGAGCTTGTATTATGAGCACAACACAAAACATAGCTGCTACTTCTAGTTTTGCTGAACGGGCTCAAATTTCACATTGCATTCCAAGATTTTACAGCTGCATTTTATTTCCAAATGTTTGCTAATGAAGAATATTTGTGGGCAATACACAGGATGAAATAAAATTTTATCAGTACAGTTCTGAGTTAGTATAAGGTCATGAGATTTGGCAAAATAAATACACATACACACAAGAAAATTTTCACATATAAAACACCAGTTGATTTTACTCATGTGATCTTGTTGAATAAAATCTATAGTACAATGCGACTCATTCATGTTAGATCAGCCCTTTTAGCAACATTATTTAATGTTCCAATTGTTCTGCAAAATAATCCCTCCGCCATCTGTGTTAGCTGTCTGTAAACAGAAGAAATACTATTGTATTTTCAAATGAAAGGCAAAAAGTCTGATTTATTACAAGCACAAAAGGAAATGCCACAGTATATGCAAAGAATATTACTTTTGATGAGAACAGATCATTTTTCTTATCGGGGTAAAAATAATAGTATTGTATAGACTAAACAATTGGTTGGAAAACAAGTGTTTCTTGTGAAAAATGCGTATTCTATATTGAGAAAAGGTATATTCTTTAAAAAGAAAAGGCAATTATTCTATATGGAGAATTTTTTATTACTTTATACCTTATGATGAATGGTTGTCTATCAATAAAAAGGAATGTGAATACAATGCCTTTATCTAGCACAGCATGTAAAAATATTTTCTATAAACAAATATAGAATGTAAAACATTTAAAAACATCTAAAATATATTTACACAATAACAACAACAATAATAAAAAAAATAATATAATATATAGTATTGCTGAATTAAAACTTTCGGGGCCGAGTTCAATGCTGAATTTAGTTATTCTAGTTTTTTTTTTGTTCTCTTCTTTTTGTTCCAGTTTACTCCTATGATTCAGACATTCTGGTAGTAAGGTTATATTAGATTGAGAGGAGAATTACATTGTAAATTCCATGGGGCAGTGACTGATGCAAAAGGCTTTGTATTGTGGTAAAGCACAGCAATATGCTATGTGCTATGCAAAGTAAAATTTCATGAAAAAGCTATCCAGGGGTATTTTTGTCTAAAGGAACAAAACAAATTACAAAAGTTGCTTCATAATAAAATAAAAAAATCAAATGAAGTTTGCATCTGTAGTGCAATAGACCTTAACAACATGGTTACTTAACATAGATTTTAACTTAGGTAACAATTTAAAACAATTTAGATCAGGGGTCTATTTAATATCCAGGTGTCCCAAAATTCAGTGTATAGCTCCATCTGGTTATCCAGCTGGTATTGTAGTTCTTTTCTGTGCATTTTCTTTACTTTTAGAAATCAAAAGTGTTTGTGTATTTCATGTGCGGCCCCAGACAATTTTTCTTTTTTCAATGTGGCCCAGCAAAGCCAAAAAGTTGGACACCCCTGATTTAGATTGTGGGGGTATGTGACACTTGGAGGCACATTTATCAAAGGTACAGTTTCGTTGGGAGGTTATGTAATAAAAAAATGGAATATCCAAAACTCAAACAAATATTACCATTCTGAAAACTTGAATCAAATTCGATTCGAATTCAACTAAACTCAAGTCGAATTTTTTCAACTGGAATGTCAGGAAGGCTAGTAACATCTTCAAAATCACTGGGCACTGGGCCTCTACCATTGACTTATACATGAACTTGGCAAGTTTCATGTGGCAAATAGTTGTATTTATATTTTTAAAGGGGCAAGGTTTGAGAAATATCAAACTATTTATTTTAATTAAAACTTGAATCAGGTTAAGATTATTCACAATTTGAATTTGAGAGATTTGATCATAAAAAAATGTAAGATTCAAATTTTCAATTCGACCCTTAATAAATCTGCCCCTTGAAATCAAGCAGCTGCAGAAACTGAAACAAATCTAAAACAAATCTAAAAATGTCTGGGTTTCCAAATACTGAGATTATGACATCATCACCATAACAGAATTTGGCCCCAAGAATTTAATATATTGGATAATTGGACAACATTTACCAGACTCAGGAAATAGTAGAATTTTTCTATTGTGGTTTTTTTGGGGGGAGGGAGGAGACATTCTAGTCATTGTTTGGATATATTCCTTTATATTAATGGCCATAAAAATTTATGAACATATATCTGCACAATTTTACATATTAATGCAGGTGGTACCATAAATCACCAAATTCATACATGACAAAAAAAATTATGCTACATAGACCAAATGTCAGAATGCTTTCCTAAGTAATAGTAAGACATGGGACTGTGCTTTATTTAGCATGAAAATCCAGAAACAATTTATTTTATGCTATGTTGAATAAAACAGGCTGCAAAGATTTCCCTCTGTCCAATTCTAAAAGTATATTTTGCAATGTAAAATGTCATGACTTGTGCAAAATTATGGAGATGAGCAAGATTTATCCATTGAATTGAGCAGAATCCAGTGAGAACTAGCAAGGCTCTAGGCCAGATTTATTATCCTTAAGTATTTTGTAATTTTGGGCAATTACTTGTGAAAAAAATCAGAAAACCTATAAGGGTCCAAATTGCTTGAAAATGGACAAAAAGGAAAAGCGCAACTCCCATTGACTTGTATTTGACCATGACAGCTTTTTACATGGCAATATTTTGTATTAGAGGTTTTAGTGGTTTTAGAGAAATAAACACATTTTTAGAGAAAAAATGTAATTCTTGAAGAAAATAGAATTTTGAAAGTTAAGAAATAGAACCCTAGGTCTTTCATATATTAAACAAAAATGCTGGGTCACCTGTCTAGGACTACCAATCATTTTTTTCCTGAAATAAATATTGAACTTCTCCAACATCTGTTTTCATCTCATGCTCTCCCACTGACCTTATAACTATAAACCATTTTGAAGAATGAGCCCAAATTCAGAAACAGTGGCATTCTGATTTGTTCTTGCACCTGAGGACACTTTCTTTTCTCCATTTGTTTTCAAACCAAAATAATAAAATCACAATTTTTTAATTTTCTTTTTGACCAATTTTTGCTTTGTTTCCCAAAAGAACAAAATAATGACCAAATTGCCTTGTACAAATTGTGGTTTGTAAGAGTATTTCACAAAATACAATTTTGGTATTTTGAAAATGGCTGAAAATGGCTGAAAATTATCTGCTATGCTTTCACTATCATACAGTGCAATTATGTTTTAATTTTTTTGTATTGGGTCCTTTATAAGAAAACATAATAAGAAGATACTTTAAGACAATATATTCATTATTCTCTGTATGTATCAGGATATGGAATAAGTTGGTGCTTTACACATTGAAAATATTAAAAGGCTACAGGAAACACACAAGCCCCGCAGCAGTTCATAAGCATTTTTTGTCTGAAACTCGGAACTAAAGGAAGGAACCTGTCACCTTATTAATACAAAAGTTACATGTAACATGCAGTAAAATTAACCCTATGGGCACACAATTGCTCCTTGTTCATAAATCATTCCTAAGGTAGAACTGCGGGTTGTTCCTGAGTTACTTATCAGTTTATCAGATGTAGTTTTTAACGAGCCAGAATTCTAGCCAATAATTTGAAAGTGCTGCAAGCAGATCTAGGTTTTAGGGAAATAAAATATAATCTGCAGTTGCATGAGAGCAAGCATTTTTGGTATGTATCTGGGGAAAATGAAAAGCCTGTTGTAAAATACCAAAAATGTAATGTCACGAATAAAATTTTAATATATTTAATTTTTTTCCCTGTATAACATGTTTGTTGCCAAAATATATGATTTTTCTTCATTTGTCGTTTATTTTATTGCACTTATTGCACCAGTAAACAAACAATGCTACCTGCTGATGGGTTGCTATGGGTTGCTAGTCCTGTAGAAAACATTTCAACCTTTTGTTGCATTACCCCTATATGTTTTACTACACTTCATTTTACCAAGTAAGCAACTTAAACCAAAATGTCAACGATCACATCATAAAAATATTAACTGCCATAAATATTTAAAATATATCTATATTTGGGCCTGTGTTTTTCTTATCAAAACAATTACACATGTAAATTAAGATTTGTGTGAAATACTGTTAAATAAGGAAAGACTCTATTTTGCTAAATATATTCTTTTTTATAAATGATTCATTCAGGTGCAATTAGCCTGAGGATAACAAAAAAAGAAACATATTTTTTCATCTACTCTACATCAGGTCCTTGGAAATTATTTGTTGGAGGGGTTTAACCCCCTAAAATTATATGGATGGAGCTCTAGAAAAATAAAATGCATGTATTTCTCTTCTCTAGTATCTTGGCAGGACAGAGGATCTCATTTAGGGAACAAGGCTGACATGGAAAAAACTTGGACAGTAGTTCTATTTTTAAAAAAGCATAAATATTTTTTTTCTTTGTGCACTTCCTCTCTTCTGCATATTATGTTTCCAGATTCTGGAATTTAAAGAGAGAACCAAAGAATCTGTTTATTACTTCCAAATAGAACTAAAACTTGAAGATTTTTTCAGGTTCTTTTCCAATAATGATATTTAAAAAATAAAGGGTTACTTACAATTTAGAAAAAAACAGCAAAAGGATGACCTCAAAAATTAGGAGGGTATTTACTAAAACACAAATTTATCTGATATTTTAAAACAAAGTCAACCTTACTCCCATCCATGAATTTAACTATTATTTAAAAAATCAGCATGAAAAAGTCAGTGCCGGAAAAGTCTCAACAAAATGGCGCTACAATTTGAATCATACAAAATTTTTCGAGTTTGATTGTGAAAACCCAGACTTTTTTTGATTATCATACAAAAACCAGCGCAGATCACTACAGCTTCATATTGTAAAAGGAACATCTGCCATTGACTTCTACATGACCTCGGTTTTAGCTGGAGTAATTGCGGATTTGGATTTTTAGCAGCTTTGGGGTGCAATAAATCTCTAAAAATTTGAATGGCGTTTTCCCACATAGTTCCGCCTTCCTAAAGGTCTTCTCCCCAGATGCCAACTGCCAGAAACGTAATTGTCATGAATTTCTTTTTTGCATGCATCACCTATAAAATCTGTTTGGCCAAACAAGCATTTCCACAAAAGCCACAGAATAATTCCCATAAAATAAATATACAAACAGAGCAAAGCCCAGAGAGCAAAAACAAAACTATAAACAGCATGCATTACTACAACAAAGTAAACAAAATAAATCACCCAGTTGTTCAATAATTTCTTTTATAGTTATTGTTCATGTATTATAATACTAAATTAATTTAAAAATATATAATACTGTCCAAAAATCCAAATCAATAGTTTTTTTTATAAAACATAAACATAAAATGTATTTTGTATTATTTTTATTTTACATTTTGTTGCACAACTATCAAATGTACTCAAATTTTGTATGTTCCACTTCTGTGTGTATATAATATTTAGCAAAAAATGTATGATAAGAACTAATGATAAAGTAGATATTGGTATAATGTGTTACAATGCAGGTCAGTCAGACCCATGCACTCTCTTTGTGCAGGATCTTTAAAATGAATGCTCTAAAATATCTACTATACAGTATGTAAAGAAATACTAGAGTTCATGGAATTAACCATCCCAAACCATTCCATGTGACAAATTTATTGTTTAAGAGAATCAAGTTAAGGATTAATTTTGTTCAAGATCTTTGGTATTGAACTTTATAGATGCAGCTCACCATGGTTTTTTAAGCATGTGAATTTAGCTATTCATGTATGGAATGATGGATTAGTGGATGAATCACATTATTTATATTTTGAATTCACATTCATTTATGTAGTTAGAAAATTCTTTTAGATACCGGCTGCTTATTGTTTCTATGGATTATTACATCTAATGCAAAATTTGCACCGGTTGTCACTACATACTACAGAGTTGGCAATTAGCTTCAATATATGCCTCAATTATTAGGATGAAATGCATCCTGTTGGCTGGGTCTTGTTTTGTAACATAACTACTCCGTTTTATATATTTTCTATATTACTATCTAGAATCTGCTCCAAAGGACTTCAGAGGAAAGCAAAGTGCCTGGATTAATTACTACAGGTAGTGGATCTGTTATCCGGAAATCCACTATCCAGAAAGCTCTGAATTACAGGAAGACTATCTCCCATAGACTCTATTTTAATCAAATAATTAAAATTTTAAAAAAATTATTTTTTTTCTGTAAAAGTGAATACTTATTGGAGGCAAAATTAGCCTGTGTGGAGATCCTGTGGTGTGGGCCCTTTTACAGAGGTTGCTGAAGCTTGCTTGAGAAAGAAAAATGTAGTTTTATTTCTTTAAAGCAGGTCCCTAGGTCTTTCCTTGCAGAGAGCCAAAACCAAACTGACTTTTGCTGACTGGGAGCAGCCTTTTATACCCAAGGCTCCCAGCATGATTTCTGGTTCTGTGACATCATACATTTTAAATTAAACAAATATTACATTTTAATAATAACTACAATTTTTACCAGTGCATGTACATATTAGTCTGTGCAGATCACAACATATAAGGTACAAAAAATGTACCTAAGCTATGCAAATACCTGTGCACAGCTACACCCTTGCATTAGGCTACACCATTGTTTTTCACCAAACCCAGAGCAAACTGAACTTGGGAAAACTCAGGCAAAGGGGGAAATTCACTAAAGTGCAAAGCAGCTAATGCTAGTGCAAATTCACCTGCCTGACGTCATTTTGGAACTTCGCAGATTTACTAATGGTCCCTGGTGTAACTTTACTAGTAGAAAGACTCTAGCGTAACTTCGCACCCTTACACCAACTGTAGTTGTGCACTGATGAAGGGACGTAACTATGCTAATTCACTAAGATGTGTCCATTATATTTTAACTTGGTGCTGTATCCAAATTAGGCATCACTAGCGTATCTTCACTTTGCCTGACGAAGTAACGGTAGTGCAACTTCACTACTGTTTCCTCCCTGAGCGCAACTTCGCATTTTTGTGAATTTGCGTGGTGCTGGCGAAACTACGCCTAGCGAAGTGTGGTGAAGCTGTCGCTGGCACAACTTTCTTAGTGAATTTGCCCCTTAAAGTTTGCATATCCAACATTGCTTTTAACCCTGTTGATGCCATGTTGGACACAAGAAAAAAATGCGTCTCAGTGCTGTGAATGTTGTTGAACAGACACTAGAAGTAATGAAAAAGAGATTAAGAAGGAGATTGTTTTTGTTTGTGCTGGTCAGCAGAGGTACAATAGACAAGTAAAGAAAGAAAGAAAAAGAAAGAAAGAAAGAACTCTCCTCCACAGATATCTCAACAACAACAATAATATTTATTATTTAAGCTATGTGACTCTGTCACAGATCCAAATTATGGAAAGATCCCTTATCCAGATAACCCCAGGTCCCAAGCAATCTGGATACCTGTACCAGTAATTGTATTAAAAATCAGTACTATATACTCTTTTTGACTAATATAAACATTCAGCACATTTTTGTAAATAATCATGAAACGCAATGGCATTTTATATAAAGGATAACAAATGCTACGTGGTTGATTTATTAAGATCAATCGTAACCTTAATTTATATTATAATTTATAGGATCAATCACTACAGATTTTTCAAGGTCTTCTTCATGATTTTTCACAACATGTAAAGAGTAGTGTTTCGCGAATGTATTCGCCAACGGCGAATCGCGGGAATTCGTTGCGAATTCGCCCCTGGCGAATCAATTCTCGAAACACGAGCGAAAATTCACTGCAAAAAACGAGTGCTGTGACTTGTTTTGCGAATTTGTTTGCCAATTCACGAATTTCACTGGAAATTTTCGAATTTTTCGGCGAAGCGAAACAGGTTAGATTCACCCATCACTAGTAAAGAGATGTTCTTAATTGTTAATCCTCCATGGTTGCACTGCACATGCCCCCACCTATACTCCTAAAAGGCACTGCTATAGCTACGAGCAGATATGCATATTGGGGTTGGTGGTCATCATGTTCAGCCACATGTACATGCTCTTTGGTAGCAGCCATTATTTCTGAATGTTTGGCAGGATGTGATAAGGCTGCCAAACCAGTTGGGCATCTATTTACTGGACTTTCAGGTAACAGCACTCCTGGGATCCTTTTTATGAATACATTTGGAAAGGGGGGTGATGTGCAGGGACAGATTAACTCTGAAATCCCACAGAACAGAATACTTACTATACAAAGCAGTTGAACACATAGTTACATAGTTACGTTAAATTGGGTTGAAAAAAGACAAGAGTCCATCAAGTTCAACCCCTCCAAATGAAAAACCCAGCATACATACACACACACATTTCCACTCTTTCAAACACAAACCATATATGCCCATAACTATACTAACTGTAGAGTTTAGTATCAAAATAGCCTTTGATATTATGTCTGTCCAAAAAATCATCCAAACCCCTCTTAAAAGCATTAACAGAATGAGCATCACAACATCACCTGGCAGTGCATTCTACAACCTCACTGTCCTCACTGTGAAGAACCACCTACACTGCTTCAAATGAAAGTCCTTTTCTTCTAGTCTGAAGGGGCGGCCTCTGACCTTCTGACAAATGTGCCAAATTCATAAATATTTTTCTGACAGTCAGGAAAGAATTTACTATCATACATTTTGATTTTCCAAATTTAATAAATGAGCCACTAACCTTGTGGTAGGGAATTCCATAACCTAACAATGTTCATTTTAAAGTATATAAAGAACTTTCCATTTTGATCAATCATTTTGTTTCTCTGAAATAAAAATCAGAAGGACAAAAAGATAAGGTTACTGCTGCAATGTTGTATCTAAACAAGCCAGATCTCCTACAATGCACTTGGCCTAGTCTTTTCCCTCAGGTGGTGGCTGTCGGTTAGTGTCTGTTTTGCATGAGATGTTCTGTACATCATATAACAGGTTTTTTTTCTACTAAAATATATCTTTCATTACATCTCAGTTACATTTTTCCTGGGGAACAGAAAAAAAGGCCTTATTCCTAACATTAAACAGTACAGATGCAGGTGCGTCCATGTTTGATGTTGGATTAGATCCAACGGCTTCCAAAATGAGCTTCAGATTTTGAGTTACTGTCTTTTACTTTATAATAATAAGCTCTGGGATTTTACAGACTCTGTATTATTTTTAGGTAAAAAAACATTGTAAAGTTCATGTTTTATTGTTTCTTGCAGTTGTATAAATTGCATTTGGCTCAGACAAATGTGATTCCTACTGTGTGAACTAAGATCCCAGAATGTTGATTTTTGTTCAGTTATAAACAATGAGAAGATATGTTATACAGGGTCACCGTTTTCCACTGCAGATCAAAATATAGACCTCACATTTAATAACAAAATGGCATATATCATGCAAGTTTCATTCAGCATGAAGCACAGATTAAGTTACATGGAACAGCAAGGGATATCCTTTTAATATGCCACAGGCACTAATATACAACTTGACTCAATGTAAAGTGTTCCGGTAGTTTATTGGTCATGGAGCTGCTACTAGGAAAAAAATGCTGATATTTCAAACTTGACTATTTAATATCCACTCAGTTATCATTATCTGTTACCTTTAATAACGTAGATAAAAGTATTCATCTGAGACCAGTGCTTTCAAAAAGATTCTCGTTAGTAATTTGGCCTATATATTACAACTGAAATGTTTGAATGTTAGGATTTTTTTAAATTGCAGAAGCTAAAATTTTACCAAAGTTGAATGTTTGCTTATTTATTAAAAATTTTAATCTAAGAGGCCAATTTATTAGAGGTTGAAGTTTAGTGTTATTAGAAGCTTTTGAAACTACAAGTATTTTGTCTAAATCCAAGAATGCCATTCAAAGATTAAAAGATTCAAATATAAAATGTACAAGCAGAAAAAAATGCTGAATGATATGCTAAAAAATCCCAAAACTTGTAAAAATACATGTATTTTGGATAAACACACACAATAAATCTCAAATGTTTAGAGTTTTATAGAAAGTTTTAAAACCACAATTTTTTCTAAAAAAAATTATTTGGGGAAAAAAATAGAAATCTGAATATTAGTAAATGCACCCCTAAAAAGACTTGATTGAATAAAACTATGAAAAAAACTTGAATGCATTTTATTTTTAATGGGTCTACAATCACTCAAAATTATTTGGAAACTTTGAAAACTTTTAAAATTAATTAGCCACCATACCACATCAAGGAAAACCCCATACGGTGCTTCTATCTATTTCATCTTAGTCAAATTATTCATAGGTTGGCAACTCCCTGAGTAGTAGTATGTCTTGGGATACGTGTCTCCTGACCAAGGTACTGGTCTAACTGGGCATGATCCACGCCCAAACCATTAGCATTTATAATAGGAGAGGTTTTCATGGGCAAAGCACTGAATTTTACACTGCAAGGGGCGTCAGGAGGTATTGAGACCCTATGAGGGCCTAATTCATGTACAATTTCAATATATATTGATAAAACAGGTCAACATCTAGAAATTTTGGGGGCCTGAAAAATTATTTGCTGAGGGGCCCTAATATCTAGTTACACCACTGTTCATACCATGACATATATTGCAATATGGTTGAACAATGGGCCTCACTACTGTATACAAAGGAATAAAAACTTGGATATTTACTTAACCATGTCAACTGTCACTCTCATGGCATCATCTGTAGCCCCACTATACTATGATGACTTATCTAGTAATGTAAGTTACTCCATGGTATGATACACTTTACAATATGATTGCACAATGAATCTCACTGCTGTATATCATGGAATAAAAGCTTGGAAATTAACTCCAAGTAATGTAATTCGTGAAATACATGGACATAATCGATAGCCCGATTGTCTAATGACCCTGCTTAGATTGAAAATATCAATTCTCTAAACATCTATATTCTACAATCAACATCTTCCTTATATGACCAATACATTGGTTCATAAAATTTTCCGCAGTAAGAGATCCTTTGAGAAGAAATTTTGTCCAGTTTTGCCATCCCAATAGTTATGTATCTGTACCTTAGTGATAAGTGTGGGTATACTATAAATCTGCTGTGATGTTGCTTGGTCCATTACATAAGTTAGCTAAACAGGGGAGAAAATGTACTTTTATGTTTTTATACTACTGTTTTGATAAGAAATAACATGTGGTTAATTATATCTCTTCATTTGAATCCCTGCTGGACATGTCAAATGAAGCACTTCAGCTTTGGTGCCTACTGTGCACTCTTGTTGACATTGTGAGATTTAAAGCAGACACATGAAATCACAACAAGAATACATTGCTCTAAACATGCAGCCCAGTTGTCCTCTAAGCAATAGTTTAGATATAGGGTCTGCAGATTACATAGCAACATAGTTCATTTGGGTTGACAAAAATGTCTACCAAGAAAAAGGGAATATGTGTTTATGTATGTATGTGTATGTACAGCTGGATTATGTGTATTTAAGTGAAATTTGTTAATCTCCTGTGGATCTGGCAGGCAGGAGACAGGTGGCAAGTGCAGGATGGTTCCAGGCTCTGGATCAGCAGCATAGAGTGAGGATGCAGTGGTAAGGATAGTGTTTAACAGCCCCAATATTGGACACATTTGTGTGCTGCTCCTTACATGTCATTCACCAGCTTTCAGAGATGCTAGTGAAGTACAAATGCTGGGCATTATAATATTTACACCAATGGCACTTAACTTAGCTATAGCACATAAGTTAAATTCCAGTCTTGCACCTTCACTCACAGGACTCACTATTCTACCTTCTACTCCTGATAAGGCCTCTTAACCTAACTTTGGAACATGTTGTTTTCACCACTAGGAAGAACATCCATAATCACCCTGATTTGTCTAAGTCACACGATGTAAAGTTGGCCATAAACTCATCCACTCATTTTGTGGATCTTTGTCTTATTTGGCCACCAGCCAGATTATACTGATACTTGTCGAGCAAGCAGAGGGAAATTTAAATCAACACAATAGATAAATATGTCATAAAAAAGAAAAAAAATCACTAATAACATTTTTTTAGCAATATTCTCCAATGGAACAGCGCCTAAAGCAAACAGAGAAAGTAAAACAGGAACAAAGTATAGTGTAGTATTTTCTATTGTTCTCACAACACCTTGTGCTGAAAGGGCAAGCAAATCACTAATGTGATTTCCCCTTTAAAAAGCCTTTTCCTTTTATCCCAGATTTGTGTAGAGTAGAATTTGCCTTTCTCTGGTGCTTTCTCCAAATCTAGTAGAATTGCCTACTTACAAGCCTTGATATTTTTCTCACATGTATTAATAGTTCCCAATATTCTCCTTCTCCTCCACCAGCCACTGTTAGGCTCCAAGGCAAGGAAATAAAAGGTACATAGCATAACCCTGATTTATTACCTGCCACTAGCTTTACTAATTTGCAGGATCTAACCCCAATTTCAATAAGGCCTATATTACCTTAGGGATTTCTTTATACTCAGGCCTACTTCCTTAGCGTCTCCAGTACCATCTACCCTGACACAATGTGGAGTCCAAAGATACTGAACCATATGTTTCCTCCCTTTATATAGATTAGGAAATAAAATCTACAATTACTACACTTGAACCAATGGGAACACACTGCTCCCTGGGCATTGGTATATGTTCTCACATTGTTCCCACACTGTGCAGTTCTATTACCTTCAGAAAATGTAGCACTTGCTAAGATATAGTTAGCAATAGTGCATAGTACTGTAAACACTGCCATAACACTACCCAGTTTATTATTCCATCACTTCACCATAGGGATATTCTGTAGGTCCTTCCAATGTAATAAATAAACGGAGGTCTAAATCATTGCAATTCATTAGAATCATTTTCTCCATGAATGGGGCTTCACAGCATACTTTGTGGGCACAGGTGTTTTAAATAATATAAAAATGCAAAACCAAATGGGTCTAGGACTAAACAACTAAACTCAAGGTACTCCACCAATTCCTGTCCATTAACAACTCTCTGCAATTCATCCTTCAACTGGTTTTCTATACTAACACACCCATTTTGTTCCAAATGGACTAATGTGCAAACATTACATGGAAATTGGGTCTTGAAACACATTAATGTGCATTTTACTTTCTAATATCTAAACTTACCCTGACATGTGCTTTCACTAAAACATGACAAGTTTAATCCACCCTTTGCCACATATTCCTAAGGGCTGGTGTTGAAGAGAGAATTAACTTTTAGTATGGTATTGACATTAGTCTTCTGAGTAATTTTTCCATATATTTTATCTTTTTCTAATTAATTGCCTTTCTGTTCTCTTATTATTTAACTTGCAATTCTAAATAGAGTTTATCTAGTTGACAGGACCAAGTCAGTAGACCTAGATGAACAGTGGGCTAATAGCTCAGGCCCACTGGGTGAAGCAGCCTGATAACTAAGTAGTATGGGACCCCATGGTATCTAATGGTGATGAGTGATGAGCAGAGCCTAGTGCAAGACCATGATAGGTTGTTTTTTTGAGTGCCTTTCACTTCTAACAGCCTCACAATCTAGAACACTGATCCCCAACCAGTGACTTGTGAACAACATGTTGCTCCCCAACCCCTTGGTCTGCCTCAAAGAAGGTGCTTATTTTATTTTTAATTTATTATTAATTCCTGGCTTGTAGGATAGTTTTAATTGCATAAAAAACAGGTGTACTGCCAAACAGAGGCTCCTGTAAACTGCAAGTCCCCATAGCGGCTACCAAGTAGCATCTCCAGGAACGTTATAAAAAAGGTTGGGGACACCTGATATAAAATATATACTTTTGTCTACATTTCTGGTGGTCGACATGACTGACCATATAAAACATGGGTCCTAATTTTAAAAAAAGATGGCCATCTATATAACATGCTTGATAATTTCCCTAATCATTATCAAGATCATTCCTATTACCATGCTTGCTGGGGAAAGGATTCCACTTGTCCCCCATTTAATGGAGGACTGGACAACAATAGCTAATGAACTCAGGCTATGGAGGTAGGAAAAGTCACCAAATAGGTTTAACCAATAGCAGCATCAATTTAACACCAAATAGGGTTCCATAAGTAAATATGTGTATATCTGATGTGAATGCATTTTAATATTTCATGGCATATATCAGCTACAAAAGAAGAATTGTAAAACAATTATTTTTGACCAAGTAGTAAAGTAATAACCATAGTAGTACTGCACACATCCTACAGCAATTCAGTTTTCTAGCCACATTACCATTGGGCTTTAGAATATTCTTCATTTTAGAGTCCAATTCATATGAATATAATGAAGATAAAGAAGAAGCAGCACAGAGTACAGCTCTATGTGTTTTTCCAGGTTCTTACAAAAATCCAGAGACAGGAACAGGCTGCAAAAACAAAGAACTCCTGGACATTGAGCAGAAATTTGCAGTATGAATTACTCGCTCTTCAGCTTATTTTACATGAAGAAAATGTTAACACCACAGTTGCAAATTGCCAGCATTAGATTGTGTTTCTTTCGCCAGGAGTGAAACTGATATACACAATCTACTGGTGCTAAGGATTTACATCTCGCCTATGTGCCCATTTTAGCAGAAGTTTATATAAACATTGTTTAATACAGGGAAAGTGAATCCAGTCCCATATTTGAGGCTCCTTGCACTTACCAAATGCCATGCAGAAATCATACCTGAACATTAAAATCTTTCCAATTTCTTAAAGAGAGACTGCACACTTACTAAATTAAGTCTGACAACACGTGCATTTACTTTGTTCACCAGTCTCTTTAAAAAACAAAAGCACTTAAAAGGCTATGGAGGCTGTAGTTGGCAGGTAGTTCGGGAAAGTGCTTTTTTTCATGGTCGAGATGATGTTTCAGACATCTGAAAAATTTTACACATTAGGTATTTTTTTTAAAGTCCAAATGCCAAAATCTTGAAAAATTCTATTTTTTTTACGATAAAATCTGTATTTTTAGTGGAACAAAAACTAGAATTTTTCAAGATTTATTCTACCCTGAGGATGGAAAAAGTCAGACTTCGAAAATCTGGTATCTCAGACTTGCAGATGCTGTATATAAGTCAATGGGAGAGGTCCCTATACTATTTGGAAGTTTTTGTGGTCTGCACTGAAATTAGACCAAAAATCTAAAAAATCAGAAAAGTTGAGGTTTTCAGGAAGAGCCAGAAAAAAATCAAGCAATATGGGATTTTTTCCTGTTTCCATTCGCCACATTTTTCAAAAATTTGCTGTGAAATTCACAAAAAAAATTGGCAATTTGTGAAGTGGGACTTTTGATGCTGGCAACAATTTGTGTTATTAAGATTGACGACAGTGACAATTTTGAATCTAGCGACAATTTACCGGGAGTGCATTGCATTGGTCAATGGTGGCACTGTGAATTGCCACTGGTGAATATTTGTGCCTGTTTCGCAAATTTATTCTACACAAATTTGTGGCTGGTGAACAAATTCTCCTATTGCTACATATGATTCGGATTTTGGCTTGCTTTTATTGAGTTTGTCCGCGATCTAATAAAATCACATTGTGGATTCTAGTTTGGTTGAACTCTTTTCATTAAAAAAATATGGATTTTGATAAATAAGGTCGATTATGTAATCTACTCAGCAAGGCACAATTTAAGACCTGAAACCCAAATTGTAGACAACCACGACCTTTTTAACTCAGCAAATTTCTAACCAATGAATACTGTTGTCAGTGAGAAAGATCCCACAAAGCCATGATACTAAAAGAAAAAGCCTCAATGAAGGCAGGGTGCTGCCTTTCCCAAGTTTGACCATGTCATAAGAACATCAGATCAAGGATTGGTCTGGCAGCCATGGCTTACCCCCTGTCCCACTAATTATGCAAGGGTGACTGTTACCTTGTGTTCTTTAAGGAATTTGATGGCTATTTCCTTGCAATGTACAGGTACAAAGAGTCACCATTTCTTGTTACCATCTATTTTGCCCCCTGTCCCACTATAGAAGGCTGTCTGGTGAGCTTTACTAGCGACATTTTACAGAACTTCATCCCAAGTGATTCTACAGATCAGCAGAAAGAGACCTTAGACAGCTGAAGTCTTCAGCATCTCAACATCAGATGTTTCTCTTCGAGGAGGCATTTTTACACATTCCTCAGATGTGACATTTCTAGTAAAACGTTAATGTTTAAATGTTTACTTGTAGCGTTAATCTGGTTTTGCAAATGTCCTGTTGGACTGAAATATGTAAACAAATGGTTGATTTAGCTCAGATGTTCAAATAAATTATTTTTTTCAAGATTAGAAACCTAATGTACAGAGTAAAGAAGGTCATGAAAGATCTATTATGGGTGGTACATCTTCTCAACTACAGCTGTTGCTTCTGAATATTATGAAAGTGACTGTTTAACCATACAGAGCATCTGAGCTTTGTTGGTATGAAGTTTCTATCTCAGTGGTCTTTGTACTGGTGTGTTTGGAACATATGTAATGAGTAACCTAGTTAATAATGATACGTATCAAAAAGACACTAACAGTAGCAACAGTCTTGCTTCAAGTTCAAAAAACAATAGTTTTACCTTTTTATATGAGTTCAACATTTTCTTGAATCCAATAAATAAATTGTCCATAATATAGCATGTTCTTGCGTGTTTGATTTTCTTGCTATCTCACAACACATAACAATGTTCACCCTCAAGTCTTGCTCATATTAATAATGCTATTCAGCCTGATAAATTTAAATGAGAACATACTAGATTAGTTCTTGGCCAATATTGACCAAACTGGTCCCAATTCGCATGTGTGTGTTTTCCTCAAAATTATTGATTATCGATCACATGTAGTACATTTGCCTTTTCTCAAGCCAGCAATGACATAATATGATAAAGGGTCTATAAGAAGGCCCAAAATGCTCTGTAATCTGACAAGTGCAATAAGGAACGAAGATATCTTCAACGACTTCAGAGTGAGCTATATCATTTTAATACTAAAACTTGGAGGCACAGCTGAACCTGTACTCCAGGTGGTGGATCACCTTTTCCTTCACTTTCAGTATGTTATAGTATGACCCATTCTAAACAACTTTTCAATTGGTCTTCATTATTTATTTTTTATAGCTTTAAAATGGGGTTACTGACCCCTTCTAACAAGAAATGCTTTGTAAGGCAACAAATGTATTTTTATTGCTACTTTTTATTACTCATCTTTCTATTCAGGCCTCTCCTATTTATATTCCAGTCTATTATTCAAATCAATGCATGGAGGCTAGGGTAATTTGGATCATAGCAACCAGATTTCTGAAATTGCAAACAAACAATTGCCCATATCACAAATATAAATCAGAAGCACAGAACAGATTTCCAGAAAGTTTGGTTTGGGCGATTAAAAACTGAGTTTTAAGCAAATTTTTAAGAAATCCAATTATTTTTTATGTAGCTGGGCCCAAAGTAAAATGTTTGCGTTGCTGGCAGTCAGTGTTCATCCAAACACATTTAAGTGGCCTGGCAGAATGATCATTGAGCATGCAGTACAGAACAGGTATAGGATCCATTGTCTGGAAAGCCATTATCCAGATAACTCTGAATTATTGAAAGGCCTTCTTCCATAGGGGCAAATTCACTAAGATTCGAAAATTTGCCAGCGTAGGCTTCGCTAGCGTTTGCCGCACTTCGGCAGACGAATTTTCGCCAGCGCTATGCAAATTCACTAAAGTGCGAATTTACTCTCAGGTCGGCGAACAGTAGCATAATTGCGCTAGTGTTACTTCGCTAGGCAGAACGCTGTTACGCTAGCGAAGCCTAATTTGCATACCGCGGGAATTTTAACTTATAATAGAAGTATATGTAACAGCCACTACATTCCACTACACAAGCCCAGGAAACCTTTAATAAATTATATAAAGTTGTCCTATTGCCCTACATGTGCCCCCTGTATAGTTGTGTTGCTATATGTTAGGAAATGTAGGGGGAAAGAAGGGGAAGCACCCAAAAAAATGATCGATCTTTTTCAGAATACCACCCTCCTATGCTAAAATACGCCGGCGTATTCAAAAATTTTACATTTTCTTTTCAACCTCCTATCTATTGTATTGAACTTCGCCTGGTCTGACCAGGTAAAGTAACATCTAGCGTAAGTGCTAACGTTGAGGAAAATGTTCATCTTAGTGAATTTGCGAAGTTACGATCCTTCGTCAGTGCGCAACTTCACCTGGAGTAAGGGTGCAAGTTTATCTACTTCGCTAGAGAAAATTAGCCAGAGTCTGTATTCGTGAATTTGCGAACCTGCAAAATGACGTCACGCTGGCGAATTAGCGCTAGCGTTAGATGCTTCGCACTTTAGTGAATCTGCCCCTTAGACTCCCTTGCAAATAATCCAAATCAAATTTTTAAACATGATTTACTTTCTCTCTGTAATAATAAAACAGTAGCTTGTACTTGATCCAAACTAATCCTTATTGGAAGCAAAACCAGCCTATTGGGTTTATTGAATGCTTATATGATTTGCCAGTAGACTTAAGGTATGAAGATCCAAATTACAGAAAGATCTATTATCTGGAAAACCCCAGGTCTGGAGAATTTTGGATAACAAGTTACATATCTGTATTTGCAAAGTGTGCCCTGGTCAAGTGAACTCAGTACCTAAGTGCCGGAATATAGAGAGAACCTTTCCCACCCATAAAATGTTCAATTGTTCTTATTAGCTTCTGCACCAGTACAGTTTCCTTTATACAGACACAAAAAAACACTCACTCACCCTCACAGAAGTGTTAGGAGAAACCAATGCAAGCACATGCAGAACATCCAAATTCCAGAAAGTGAGCCACAAGATCAGAAACAATGGGAATTATGCCAACCACTATGTAACCACATTATGCAACCATCATAAGCTTTATTAGGGAGAAATAGGCTAAATGCAGAATTGGAGCACCCCCTTCTGTTGTGTTGCAAAACAGGTCTTGGGAGGTTTGTATGTTCTCTGTGTGGCATTCCACTGGGCACAATGCTTTTATAAAAACATATGGGGAGCTTAACTGGCTTCGGATAAAATGGACACTTGTGTGACTAAACCAGGGTAGAGAACGATGCACATTCTCTATAAAGTGCTGTGAAAATGTGTCAGTGTTAAATAAATAACAGAGTCCAAAATGTCAGCAGTTTTTTTCTTTGTAAAAAAAAGCTCAGTCAAGATGTTCTGAATTAATTAACACATTTTGTCTAATATGTGATATTGTTCCAAAGACTGGGACAAAAGAATCCCAAGGAAATGTTCCCATATATGGTTATTTCATTGTTCCTCTGAGGACATATCTATGCAATTCATTTCTAATGGGTTTTGTGCTGTTGAGCTGAATGAGTGAATCAAGACACATCCAGAAGAACTGGCTGAGGATCAACAGGGACATTCTGTTTTGCTTATTAAAAATATGTTAAGATTAGAAACAAAAAGTATTTTCCAAAGCGGGTGCTTTTAATGTGGGATGCATTGTATCTATGTTTTGCTTTTGGATACCAGAAGTGAAATTCTTCAGGAAGAAGTACTTTTGGCAATGAGATAAACGTTAGGAGTCGAACTGTTTAAGCATTGGGAAACTGGATGGAGAAAAGAGAACTCAATATGTTTCTGAAATACATATTAGATGAAGCATCCTTTTGGATATGTTAAAAACAGAAGTTAGAAGATATAAAAATGGGTGCTGTCTACTTTGGTGATAGAGCACAACTGGAAACAGCAAGCAGCCAAAGGTCTGGGTCAAGAGTATTAGAATCCTGGCACTGTGAGCTAGTTTATCTTCTGCATGATGAACTCCTGCCAAACAATATATACACAATGTAGTGAAAGGGGAAAATGTGTCTGATGCATCTCCAGAGTATTTATGAGGGCTTCTGTTTTGAAGATAGTTACTTAGGTAACAGAAAAATAACATGTTAGGAGTATTTCTCATTTAACACTCGATTTGGCTGATTTGTGGTTAGAAACTTTGTGAATGACGTTTGGAAGAATTGCAAGGAGAATCCCAGAGGCATTTACTGGTAGGATTTAAAAACTTTATCCTTAAAGTCAAAGTGGCAAGGGACACCTAGATGTTACCAATAAAATATATTTTAAGGGGAAGAAAATGTTGTAGAAATAATATTAAGTAAGGGAAAGGGAAATTAAGGAAAGCTCAATTAAGAGACTTCTTAGGAATAACAATGACACAGTTGCTCCAAGGGCAAAAGAATATTTTAGGGAAAAAAAAATCTTCCAATGGGCCCATTTCTTATTGTGGCACCATAATGTTTGTAATTAAAACATAGCTTGCTTTTAAAATTATTCTAAATTATCCCACTAAAAAAATGAGCACATAGAATTTAAATAAAAGCAACAGACCACAAGTCTTTAAAATGCTTGAAATTGCAAAGGGTGCTTCAGCTAAGGAAAGGGACATCATGTATCATGAATCTTTGAAATGTCTACGCATATAGGCAGTGATACAGAGGCAATTATTAAGGTTTAAGTGTTTAGATGGTTTCTTTTCTGTTTCAAAAACCTCTAAAACCACTAAAATCCAACCTTTGATAAATAGGCCTCTATGTACAGTATACAGGTTTCAATGGAATTTTTACTAATTGTAACCAACATAAAAGTGTAGTTTATATTGCAACTAATTATGGTGCCATAATAGAACATTGGAAATGAATAATTTTCTGTTTCTGATCCAAGTATTGAGAAAAGCTAAAAAAAAAAAGGTTTGGCCTGCCCAGTATGGAGCCTCATTCCTGCAAATCATCTAGGACAAACCTGATGGAACCCAACTGATGTTGAACCATCCTCAATCAAAAAGAAGGCTTAACTGGTACTTTAAGTTTTTTCAAGTGAAGCTTGAAAGTTTATAATTTTAAAGAGAGTTGTGCTTTGACTATAGTCCTGTGTACCAGGTACTATGGATTATCAATTCCGGGTGCTGTTTCCTATTCCATAAAATAATAACAAAATGTTGATGTAGTGGTTTTTCACTGGCACAACAAATGGGGTAAGCTTCTCTGAATATTCAAGGGTTGGGGTGTCTTCCTGTGAATGGGATGCTCCATACTGAATGTCCAGGAACTCAGCACCAATGTCTGTATTAAAAAAAAGAAAATGGAAATATGAGTGTGAATCTTTCTGGACCTATAATTTCTGTAAAAAAACAGGAATCACTTTATTTTTGAGTGTCTGTTAATTTGCAGCATTAGAGGTTTAATATTTTCAGAGATTAAAAGAAATGTGAAGTGAGTCAGAGGATTGGTTGTACACTTTTCTTTCCAGTAAGACTATGTTGCTTGGTGTCAAATCCTTATTTTGTTTTTGGATGGGATAAGGATTTTATTGCCTTCTCATGGAGTAGCTTTTCCATGTTGTGATGGGCACATTTATACAGACTCTGTACTTGATTTATTTATCCCTATGATGTAAATAATGGGGAAGTACAAAGTAAAATTTTAATTTAAAACATCCACCCCTTTCTTAAAACTCTGTGGTTAGAGATGTAACTTTCCTTTTTCAGCAAAGAATTAACAGTACCCCACATCCAAATATACACCAGAATGAAACAAAAAAAATACATTTTCTTCAGGGCCCATTTAAACATCCAAGCCAAAAGCATCAGAAAAAAATATGAGAGGCCATACAAGTATTAGAATTTATTTAAAATAAGGATAATAATCTCTTGGTGAGCAAAGTTAGTAGAAATCTGGAATCCTGGTTTAGCAGATGCCTTTAAAGATACTGGAGTCAGGAGCTAAAGTTGCAGTTGTCACTTCGTTGAAGGCCTTAGAAAGTATATCTTAATACTGTTCGTTGTGAACACACACAAATTATAACAGCACAAACACAGTTCAGCATAGGTTTGACCTACAAAAAGTTTAAAAATGGGTGCACAGAATGTTATTTTTGTGCCAAAAGTCCAGACGAAAAGCTGAAGCCTAAGACAAGTGAATTGTTTGGTGAGTGAAAGGGACAGTAGCAGCAGCCTGAGACATATTTATAGCTGGGAAAAGCTAATTTTGAGTGTGTGTATATTTGATTGATCTAGTGAGAACTTGAGCTAACTTCGATATTTAAATCAACAGCAAAGGGAAAATGGATATATTGAAAGAATCCCTTGGATAGAGGAGCTGTTATTCTTTCTTATTTTTCAATACTCCAATTCAGGATGATTGAATGGACATTCATGAACAGTTTTCCTTACAAAAATAAAATTAAAAAAAAAGACTCCTTACAAATGTTAATGGTAAGGAGGGAAAAAAATATCCCCACAAGAATATGGTTAGTCTTATAAATCCCTAGTTAATTGATACATACATATGAAGCAATAAATAACCCTCTAAGAGAAATACAATATTAATAAAATATATATTGTTCTCTGAGAACTATTTATAGGTTCCTGAGGCAAAATACCTAACTTTTGTGGTCAGCATGTTTTAATTGTAAATGCTAATTAATTTCCGTCTTAGTTTTGTATGTATAGTTTCCACCTTGGCACCGAGGTCATTCTGAATGCAGTATTGGAGTGTAACTTCATACATGGAGAAACCAAGTCCCCCCAATTGGAATTTACCAATATTGTTTTAAGAAACCTTGGATAAATGTGATTTATGTTGTCAGAATAAACCAAAAGGGATATGGACAAGACCCAAAGGGACAATTTATGTTCTATATAAAAAGTATTTACTTGTGACTGGTTTATTAAACACAACACTGTGATTTCCAGCATCCAAACTACTTACTGCACAGCCTTAAATTATTTACTTTGAAAGTACTTAAACTCCATTACTGCAATATTTAGAAGACTAATCTGAAGGATACAAATCATTTAAGTACCATATTAACTGAGTTTAGGCTCCTACTGCCATTCCCAAGGGAAGATTTCATGTCTGGTAATTACAGAAAAATTAATTACACTGGATGATATTTAGAGTTTGGTTTTAACAATCAGAATTACTCAGTCATAACTATCTTAAGCCACTGAAATTAGTTAAGAATAAGAGTTTTATTAATGTGATGGTTGTGTTCATCGGAATGTTCTTCCAAAGATTCTGGGGTGGATTTTACCATAATAAAAAAGACAAGTAAAGTAAAGTGTTGTGATGGGTGAATCTGACCTGTTTTGCTTTGCTTATAATTCGAGAAATGGCAAAAGTTAGCCAAAATGCATTTTTTTGGCACACAGCAAATTGAACAACAAATCTTTAACAAGCGACATTTTTTCACCCATTAAGATCTATGGGCATAATTTTTGCTCTGTGAAACTTGATGGAAAATATTGATCATCACTAGAAAAGAGCATATAAAAGATATTAGTAGAGTTTTGGCTTCAAATTCCCATCAAGGCATCACAGCAGTGATTCCCAACCAATGGCTCAAGAGCAACATGTCGCTCTCCAACCCCTTGGATGTTGCTCCCTGTGGCCTCAAAGCAGGTTCTTATTTTTGAATTCCAGGCTTGGAAACAAGTTTTAGTTGCTTAAAAACCAGGTGTAATGCCGAACAGAGCCTCCTGTAGTCTGCCAGTCCACATAGGGGCTACCAAATAGTCAATCATTTTGCACCACCCGGAAACACTTTTCACGCCTGTGTTGCTCCCCAACTCTTTTTCCATTTGAATGTTGCTCACAGGTAAAAAAGGTTGCATCAGAGTTTTGAAAGAAGGGTGGAAATAGCAATAAATGGTATGGAAGATTTCAGTTATGAAGATCAAATGACCAAGCTGGGATTATTTACACTGGAAAAGAACCACGTGTTAAATATTATAAATATCTAATGGGGTGGGGAGGAAAATTATGTGTTGAAGTCCTTACCCTAATTTCAGGAAGCTCCAACTATTATTAATAAATCATTTAAAAGACAAAGTGGGGAAATAATTCAAATTCCCTTCTATTTTTCATCTCTAATTAAACGTACCTTGCCCTGTTGCTTCACCATTTTTCTATAACTATGTTGATGCTAGGATTACTGAAGAACCCTGAATACACTTTCACCCCGTGATGCAAGGGTTGGGGAATATAATTGGCTTGCAATAGGGGTTAGACCTAAGGGAAACAGTCCAGCAATTTCATAGATATTCATTTATCTGTACATAGGAGCTGGTTGCATTTATTGGAATAGTTCATCCTAAGAATTGGAAGTGGGTTCTACTGCAATAAAATCAACAAGGACAGATATTATTTCATGAAAAGAGCATATTTTGTCAGCATTTCAGTCATGCAGTAAAGTTTTTGGTCTGCAGTTCACAAAAAGGCATTAAACAGCTAAAGAGAGTTGAGAGAAGGGTGACAACACTAAGAAATGGTCCCAGAAGATTGCAGCTCTGAAAATAGAAAGGCCAAGCTAGGATTGTTTATATTGGAGAAGATGCACTTAAGACATGCTAAATATATGAAGAAGAAACAATAAATATCTTGAAATCATTTTGTTGAAGCCCTTACTCTACTTTCAAGGGTTCTCTAGCATTTACTAAATAAAACTGAAAAAAAAAATGTTTGGGTAAACCGTCCAAATTCTCTGTTTTGCTCCTTTAATAAGCATCCAATATCCTGCCCAGTTCATTCATCAATACATTTTTCAGAAAAATTTTGCCACTGTGAGGCACAGTTAGGACTATTGTACAATCTTGGTACAGGTATGTAACCTGTTATCCAGAAAGTGCGGGACCTGGGGTTTTCCGAATAATTTGGATTTTAATACCTTGAGTCTACCAGAAAAGCAGTACATTAATGTAATATTTATGGAACATGGCCTTTCTGTAATTCAGGGCTTTCTGCATTACGGGTTTCTATATAACAGATTGTAAGGACTCTGGTGGTCTAGCAAGCAGCGGGGTCCACCACCGATCCATCTGCGGTGACTATGTTATCTGCCTCCATCTTGTATTGTGACCTTCTGCCCTAAGAACTTTGCTTTACTGTTGTGCCCCTTTGCTCATCCAGAATCCTTAGCTTGGCACCTCTCTCAATAAGACCTGGTGGCATCCAATTAGCCAAGGGCTCCTTCCGAGGTGAAAGGCAGTTTGTATAGGGGGAAGCAAGAGCCGAGACCAGGGTGCCTAACATTGGTTCCAGATCTCACACCTGTATTTTAAATTTAGTGAAGATTATTGTTTAATATGCATTTTCCCCTGCTTTTGTACATGGGTTTGAGGGTCATATTATTGCATTACACTAGTGAGACATAAGGAAAATATGCATGGAATATCTAACCCTTCAAGGAACAGTTCAGTGTAAAAATAAAAACTGGGTAAATAGATGGGCTGTGCAAAATAAATAATGTTTCTATTATAGAAAGTTAGGCAAAAATGTAATGTATAAAGGCCGGAGTGTGCAACATAACAGAACACTATTTCCTGCTTTTCAGTTAGACAACGACTTGAAGGGAGGCCACATGGGACATAAATGTTCAGTAAGTTTGCAATTGATCCTCAGCATTCAGCTCAGATTCAAAAGCAAAAGTTATGTCACATGTGGCCTCCCAATACAATTTTTTTTTCCCAGATGCATGCTATCAAAGTATGAAAAGCATTTTATTATTACATCATTAAAAGTCAAACAATACCCCCTTATGGAGCCTAACGCGTTTCATGCTTACCTAGCACAGTCATAGGCAATGTGGCCTCCCCTCAAGTCACTGATTGGTTACTGCCTGGTAACCATCAGTGGAAACCAAGAGAGCTGCAAAGCAGGAAGTAGTGTTCTGTTCTGTTAGACATCAAGTCACTCCAGCCTTTATACATTAAGTTTTTGGCTAATAACTATATTAGAAATATTATTTATTTTGCACAGCCTATTTACCCAGTTTTTATTTTTATACTGAGTAATTCCTTTAACTAGGCTCATACATTTCAAGAATTAACCAGTGATTGACAACAAAATCATAAACTGGATTTAGTCCAGTTTAGTCTTTCGTCTAATAGCAAATTAAATGCATCCTTTTAGGTCAGTAATTATTTTAGTGAAATGTTGCGGCCCTTGTTTTTTTAGGAATCCCAAATTAGTGATGAGGGAATTTATTCACTAGCCACGATTTGCAGCGAAATGCTGAAATTCAACATGCACAAATTGTTATGCTAAAATTTGCCATGGAAAAATTCACCAAGAAAAAAACCCAAAGAAAAATACGCTTATTGACTTTAATGCATTTGGACAAAAAAGTCACCATAAGAAAAAAGCCCCAATGGCTTTAATGCATTATTGGTGTACCACATCTATACATTGTAAATATGTCCAGCTAAAATGGACTAAATAAAGCTTAGTGACCCTGTTGGTCCAGTTAGACTTCTCAAAAATAGCCCTGCTCTAAAGTCTGTTTCTAATGATGGGCGAATTTGTTCCATTTCATAGAAAAATTTGTGAATTTTCCATCCATTTTTAGACGCAAATTTTCGTTGCAGTGTTGCAAATTTATTTATGGGGTGAAATGTGGGAATTTGCTGCAAATTTGCACCTGGTGAATAAAGCACATCACTATTTGTTTCATCTATAAAGTATATAATAGAGCAGGATCCAGCACTAAGTCTTGATCTCCATTGCTGGTTAGCACTCTAATCTGAATTTACACAATGTGCTACTCCCCTCTGAACACATTTTGTTCTCCTTTAAAAAAATTATTTTTGGAACTAGAGAGTCAAAATAAACAAAGTTACAAGAAATGAATAATTTCCTGCAACTGGCATATGATAGAGTATCCCCCTCGCTCGAAGAAACATAGCTGCTAGTCATCATGGACTAATGAAACTATGTGATTTTTTAAACAAAGTGGGATCATTAGGCATTAATTCAATACATATGAACACTATTATAAACATATTAAGGGAAGAACAAGTAAGCTATTAAGTCAGTTAGCACAAAACGTGTATGTAATGTAAACATAAGAAGTTTCATGTTGGCGAGAAACTACCGAAACAGCAATTCAAAGACGGAATGAAGTTGTGAGCATTCATTGGCAATGTATCGTTTGGTCTGTATAAAACAATTGCCAATTTACACACTTGGTTGCCAAGGGATTCATCATGTCTCTCCAGATGAATGGTGCACAACTGCACCACCTGACACTAGTGGACCCAAGAGATACCTCCACCTGGGATCTGGTGGTTGCTCCAAGCAAGCACGATTGAATTTGCTTGGCTGCATCTGGTCCAAATGAATGGAATACAGCTCTGACTGGGGCTGCAATTACAATGGAAATATGGGAAATATGGTTGCTCTGTATCTGAAATTGCATACAACACTGTGTTCATCAATGGCTCCTAAAGTCACACAAAAATATATGTAAACTATTCTAAAGCAGTGTACTAATGCTCTTCCAATTTGGTCAGTTTCAATCCAACTGTTTACCCACACCATATTTTAGATTAGCTTGAAACTGAGTAAATTCCATTTGGGCATGCTGGACAATACATTGAGAAAGACTAGATCAATTATTGAGAAATACTAGATAAATTATCCATATTTTGCCAGGTTTATTGCTTATTATAATACTATACTATTTTCATGATGCCCTACTTTGTTGCACAGAGAGTGACCCAAAAGTAAAAGGGGCACCACCTTCAGAGCTGAGCCAAGGATCTTTAGCACCCAAGGCAAGATTGGCAGTCTATGCCTACTGACTTTTTTATAGTTCCATTAGTCTTGATGAGTTGATGGCGGATTCAAACCTCTCCTTCAGTCAATGAGAGGTTGACTGAGCAAATATTAAGATGAGTGTCCAGGTGATGGTGTAGGAAGATGTTAGGCACCACAAGTTCTCAAGTCATGAATGCAATTGGATTGCACTGGATTTTGGAAACAAATCATCAATAAAATCCAAAAACCTTGTTTATAGGAATTGCACCCAATCCTCTTTTTCCAAAATGATTGTGTCCTAGATAGGTGTCTACTGCCTATTCCTAGTCTGACCCTGACACTTCCTTTTCATTTTGAGATAGTTTGTACTGAATTGTGTGCTGAATTTGCAGATCTTAACAAATAGGGGCAGATTTATCAAGGGTCGAAGTGAAAATTGGAATTAAAAAAATTAGAATTTCAACTAGGCCACAATTTGATTTGGATTGAAAAAATTAGACTATTCCAATATCGAAGTACTGTGTCTTAAACCTGCCGAATTTCTGCTTTAGCCTATGGGGGACCTCCTATAACCTATATGGAGTCTGTTGGGTAAGTTTGAGAATTCAACTTTTTTTGGAGAAATCATTCCAGTCATCTGATTTGCACAATTTAATTGTAGGATTTAAACAATTCGAATTCAAACAAAAATTGACCTGTCCTGTCTGGTTTTCATTCGAAAAACTACTTTGACTGGTCGAATTTCAAAGTATTTTCACTTTGACCCTTGATAAATCTGCCCCTTTTGGTTTGGCCAAGTCACCCACGATTTGCAGAAAACTGTCCTTGGTGTAGCCAAGTCAAACTAAAAAGAATTTAAACACCAGTAAATACAGTGCATACAATTTAAGATTTATTATGAAAATGTATGTCTTGTAAGATATATATGTTTTCAGTTATATTAGAATCAAGTCAAAGAGAAACAGATCTCTTTTCAATGAATTATTTAATTCTCCTGGGTGAGTGCAGCAATGTTTCTAGCCCTTTGATGTTACTTTCTGAAAATGTATATATTGTCCAGAAATGATTCTGAACATTTTTTTCAGGCTTCTGTTTCTCTGTCACATATCACGGTGCCATTGCCCTTGGGTTGCTTTAAAATGCGGCTTCCTGTAAGAAGACACGGAAGCCCTGCTTTCATATTACTTCTTACATTGTACAGCTCCCAAAGCCATCTGTATATCAACTTTATTGTTACAATGAAAAATGATTACAGAATTCCCTTCAAACAACAACCACATGTGAGCTGCGAGTTTTCATTTTGCCCTTCTTGTTTCTAAACGATGACAAAAGCAATTTCAGGGAATCTACAATTTCAAGAGAAACTCAAGCTAAAAGCCAATTAGTTTGTATGAAAGAGCTACTATTGTTCACAAATATATATCTATTTTTTTCCAAGAACATACCAGAAGTATCAGTGAACACACATGCATGTATAAAATATGTAGTAAGCAGCCAGACATGATGCCAACTTGGGGTGCATATAGCCAACAAGCTAATAGTGGTGCTCCATCCTACCGAATGTTTGCACCTCAACAAGCTCAATGTCGGGATACAGAGTCAGGGCAGCTGCCTTGGGAGAAAAGATGCCTGAGTCTCGAATGGGTAAGAATAGGAGGATGGGAGAGGTCAGTTTTAGGTACAGGGCACTAATATAGCAAATTTTTGGCAAATCTTGAGCAATTCTTGCCATCCTTTTTTGTAATTTCCAACTTGCAGCAGCATAACAGTAAAGTAGACTAAATGTATAGGCATCTAAAATGATAGCAGCCAGCTAGAACAGGGCTGTCCAACTGGAGGCCAGTGGGCCTGATGTGGCCCTCCAAAGGATTTTTATGGCCCCCAGTCTGCTCACAGGCTCCCTAGCCTTCACTGTATGACATCATCATTTTAATTCAGTCAGGCCCTCCAACATGTTATATGACATACAATTGTCCCATAATCTGTAATAAGTTAGACAGAACTGAGCTAGAGGAACACTGAAATTCCCACAAAGGTTATATTCTGGTGGTACTTCCATAATTCAATAGTGCCCTTATGCATCAACAGTCACCATACATCCTAAAGTCACATGAATAATTCAAAGTTCGATATAATTTAATATAAATTCGAATCTTCGAATATGCAAATTCGACCATCGAATATTTGAATTCGAATGATTCGAATATTCAAATAAAATTTTATTCGAATATTCGAATATTCGATGGTCGAATAACTTCCCCTTTAAATTTTTATTCGACCACCTACTTCGCCAGGATCAAGCTCCCGAATTGGGAATCATTAGCTGATATCGAATAAAAAAAATTTGATCAAATTTTTTATATTCGATCGATTGAATTGCGGTAAAATCCTTCAAATTCGATAGTCGAATTCGAAGGATTTTACTTCCCCACTATTCCCATGGTCGAATTTTTAATTTTTTTTTTATTCGAAATTCGACCAATAGTAAATCTGCCCCTTTGTGTGATTACATGAGCCCTATCATTATTGATTTCAAAGCTGCTGTCATATAATTTCATTTTAGTTCTCAGTAAAAACCTAGGGGCAGAATCAAAACAATACAAGAATGGAAGATCTTTTCTGTAGCTGAAGGGAACACCCTTTTGTTGTTTGAAGAAACGTTCTTCTATATTCTATAGTTCAGCATATCTTCCTAAGTCACCTCTTCCTAGTAAAGGTATGAGACATTTTATCCAGAATGCTTGGAACCTGGGGTTTTACAAATGGGGCATTTCCATATTTTGCCTCTTCATACCTTAAGTCTATTTATAAATAGTTTAAAAATGAAATAAACCTAATAGGATTGTTTTGCCTGCAATAAGGATGCTGTGTATCTTAGTTTGGATCACGTATATGATACTGTTTCATTATTACAGAATTACAGAAGGAAATCATTTTTTCTGATTATAATGGAGTCTGTGGGACATGAGAGCTTTCTGGATAATGGAAGAACAGATGCCATACAAACTATTTATGGTCTTTAAACAAACATTTTATTCCCTTCTATTTTCTTTATTTCTACAGAATTTCAATATTAAACTGCAAATTAAAGTGGCTCTGACAGCTGCAGACATCTAGGCTATTTAAATTTTTAAAAATCAAACGTGTTTTAAAATCTGCCCAATAGCACAAAGGGAAGAGATTCATGAACAATCAAAGAAGTCCCAGAAAAGAGGGTTGAGTCAACCAGCTAGGAAGCCCCACCAGACAAAATGAAGAAATGTTACTGTTAGTCCTAGGGGCATATTTATTATGATGTGTAAAACAAAATTCACTGAAAAAAAAAAAAAGTTTGTAAAAGCTGTGTAAAATAAATGGCGAATTTTTCAAAGTACTTGTTATTTTATGCTATGCAAAGCCAGATATGCCACCGTTATTTTACATTGCCTTCAGAAGAAGTTACTCTAATTAAAAATGTTACGCTGCTTTTTTACATGGTGAAGCCTTGTGATGTGTGGTGTATTTTCCGGCTGTTTTTTTACAAAACATAATAAATTGAGGTTAGTCTTAGATTTATTAAGGATTGAGTTGTGTTTTCCATGAAAATTCTAGGTTATGTTTTTGGTCAAATTAAAATTTTAGAGTAAAAAATGTCACATTTTTTGAGATTTATTATAGCCCGACCCTGGAAATATCTCAAATCCAAAAATACACCATCCAAAACCTGACGAGGTAATGTAGGAGTAAGTGGCAGAGGTCCCTAGAACCATTTGAAGATGTTAATAGCCTTCATAATGTTCAAGCTGTTTTCAGAGGGTTTTGCCAGAAAAATCGTTGAATTCAAGCAATTCAAAACTCGATTCATTTTGAGTTTTTGGGTTTTGCAACTCAAACTCGCTGAATCAAGTCTTTTCCGTTCAAGTTTTTTCTTACATTGAAACCATACGAGTTGTGAGTTCATTCAAGATATACAAAAACTCATGACATGAAAAATAAAAAAATGTTGAGGGAGTTATTTACTAAAACTCAAATTACCTCATCTTTTCTTAAAACCAAACTCACATCCATGATTATTTATCAATAAAATAACCTGAAAAAAGTCAGGTTGGGAAAAGACTCTATAAAATTGAGCAAAAATTCGAATCATGCTAATTTTTCACATTTGACCCACAGATTGCTACATTTTTCTGGGTTGATGCCTTAAAACCCTGAACCCTGTTTTACCAGACAATACCCAGTGCAGGTCACAATATCTTCATATTGTAAAAGGGATATCTGGCATTGACTACTACATAAATTTGGCACATTTGAGATGATCGATTTTTGGATTCTAACTTTACCAGCTTTAGGGTATAATAAATCTTGAAACATTTTAGTTTTTTTCCTCTAAAAATTCAAGTAAAAAAACCTCGACCAGAAAAAAATTGAGGTTTAGTAAATTTCTATAGTTAAGTGAAGGATATTTTTGGCAATCAAATATTGTTGCTTATTGGGAGGATAGAAGCATATCAATGGTTGGTTAGATAACCACAGCCCCCCTGAGAGGATTGTGGTAACCTAAAATTCCCCTTTACCATTGATTTAAAGAGGTAGCTCTCCTTTAAAATGAACTTTTAGCACAATGTTGACAATGGTATTGTAAGATGGTTTGCAGCTGGTCTTCATTTTCTTTGCATTTGAATGATTTCCTGCAGGAGAAAACTCTTAATATTTCCATTTAAATTGAATCCCTTAGAGCCTGAATGCTTTTCTTGTGAATTATTTTCATTATTTAATAATTTATTTTAATTATTGAAACTTTTCATTTAACTGTAATCTGGTGGTTAAAGCTTAACTATACTAGGAAAAATGTAACAGTATGGCAGTCACAATTGGAGGTGAATAGTAAATGACAGATAGAGGATCTGAATAGAAACATAATCAATACATAAATATTAACATATATTAATCTGAAGCTTCTCAATAAATAAGCAGACCTCATTTCAGGTTGAGGCTAGCCCAGTCAGAAATATGGAGAATTCCTAACATACTTAACGCAATTCTCTGTTCCTGGCCCCTCTCCTTATCATCATTACATTCGGGGGGGCTCCTCCCATCCATGGCCATAGACCAAAAAGTCTCTCCCTCCCAAAACCTGTAAAGCCACCTCCAGGAACCACCTACCTTGTCCTACCTTGCTCAATGAAGGTTCAAGCCAAAGACCATGAGGCCACTTCACAGATTTGTTTTGGGGGAACATCTGCCAAGGCTGCCCAAGAAGAAGCAACGGCCCTAGTGGAGTCAGCAGTTAAACCTTCCAGACCTAGCTTGCTCTGAGCTTGATTGGTTTTGGAAATAAACAATGACATCCATCTGCTGATGGTAGAAGTGGTGCCATCTGTCCTTTTCTGCTTCCTGCTGGGACAACAAATAGCCTGTCTGATTTTCTGAAGGAAGCAGAGACTCGATTTTCTTTAGATCCTATGCTTCTCCAAAGTCCTCTGAGAAAATGGGGAGAATGACCTTTTCTCAAATGAAAGGTCGAGGCTACATTTGGAAGGAAGGACTGAACCAGTTTTATAAGCACTTTGTCCTGCAATTCCCCTACCCTGCAAGCTGAGGCTATGGCCAATAGGAATATGGTCTTTAGAGTCGGATGCCTAAATGAAATCAACTCCAGAGGCTCAAAAGGTTGTAAGGACAGGGGTCTCAGGACCAACAGAAGACTCCAGGCAGGTGGAGGCTGGACCTTCAGGATTGCTTTGAAAAAATTTTGGACTGTCTGATCCAAAGACTAGGATCTCCATGAAATGGTTAAGATGGTTTAAGCATGGGTTTTTAGAATTCTATACTACAGACCCTTCTCTAAACCAGACTGGAGGAAACCTAGTACCCGAGGAAGAGAGATCTCTTCCCACGAGAATCCAAACTGAGTGCAACAAAGCTAAAATCTTTTATTAACTCTGCAATAGGCAAATGATGTGGAAGACTTCCTAGAATTGAGAAGGGGGACAATTCGCTTATGTCCTGGATTCTGTCCTGGACCTTTTGAAGAACTCTTAAACAAGTGGGAATGAAGGAAAGACAGAGGCCAGTCAGAAGGACAAATTCTGAAGCATGGTGTCTGACCCCTGAGCTATCGGGTAACGTTTCTTTGAGAAGAAGACTGGAAGTTTTGCATTGAGATGAGATGCCATGAGATCGATCTCCGGAACACCCCATATCTGCACCACACTTTGGAAAACTTCCTGGTTCAAGGCCCATTCGTGACTGGACACAGAATTGCTTCCCGATGGTTTCTCCCTTGGAGATACTTCTCTGTCAGTAGGTCCAGGTTTTACTCTGCCCATCTAATGATGGGCTAAACCTCCTGGAGTAGAGACCTGCTCCTGGTACCCCAGTATCTCCTGACATAGGCACCCACTATGGTGTTGTCTATAAGGAGCCTGACTGAGGTGAGGGCCGCCTCAACTGTACCCATTCTAAGTCTAGGCAAGCCCCCCAACCCCAGATTGAGGCATCAGTGACCAAAGTCCTTCACCGAGGTTGGGATCAAGGAAACCCCTTCTCTAGGTTCTTCTCCATGATCCACCATTGGAGTGACTCCTTGAAGGGGCGAAAAGATGAATCAGCTGGTTCCAGTTCTTTGCCTCTCTGTCCCATTGATCCAAGAACTGAAACTGGACTGGCCTCATATGCCATCGTGCCCACTTGGTGATGGATTGTTGATGCCATGGAGTACAAAAAGGAAATCAGTTTTCTCTCTGAGACCTGGGTCTGCATCAAGAAATGTGAGGCTAGGTCTATGAGAGCCGCCAACTTTGGAGGAGGTAGAGATACCAAGTTTTCTCAGGTGTTGAACCAAGCCCCTAGAGACTATGGATTGGGATGGGGACAGCTGGCTTTTCTCTCCATTTATCAAACACCCATGGGACACTAGTAAGTCTATGACTCATTCCCAATACCCGAGTAGAGTCTCCTTTACCCTTACTGACAGAAGAATGTCATCCAGGTAATGTCAGATTGAGATTTCCTCCAGCCTGAGTGCCACCACCAGGGTGACTAGAATCTTTGAAAAAACTCTTGGGGCCCAAAAGGCAGGCATCAAAACTGGAAATGCCTCCCTATAATGGCAAATAGAAGGAAGTACTGATGCGAGGACTTCACTGGGATATGTACATAGGCATTCTTTAGGTCGATGCAAAGGAGACAGTCTCCCGGAAAAACTGCAGCAATGATGGAAAAGATTGATTCCAATTTGAACTTCTATATTCTCAGGTGCTTGTTGGTTAGTTTCAAGTCCAAAATGGGTCTCCATCCTCCTGAGCTTTTCTTTACCAGGAAAAGTACCTGGAACCAGAGGCATTGCTTACTCTTCCACAAGCCATTGTAGATAGTCATCTAAAGTTTCTTTTTTTTTCCCTTTTTCATGGAAGGAAAAGGTAACAAATGGTACTCTGTTGGCATAGAGACAAACTCCAGAAGATAACCCCTTCATAGGATATCTAGCACCCACTTATCAGAGATGATGGAGAGCCATATTTGGAGAAAACCTGCTAGTCCATACTTTTCCTATCGTGGATGGATAGTCAGGAAGGCTGGGATGACCTGGACTTGTCCCTTCTGACAAAGGTTGTTTGTCCCTTTCTCCATGAAAAAGGCTTGTAGTTTGTTGCCCAGCACCTGATTTTCCTGAACCAGGAGGATCTAAAATGAAAAGATCTTGGCCTTTTTTTTTCCTTGGGGTAGAAATAAACTTTTCTGACCTAATGCCTTAGCTATTGTCATCCAATTTGAGTGCAAACAGGTGTAGACCCACAAACTCTTCTTGGAGGAGATGTCTGCTGCCCAGGATCTGTGCCAGAGAGCCTGGGGAGCAGCTACTGACAGAGCCACAGACCAAGCTGCTAGACTGGTGATAATCAGTTCTCCAAAATGAAAGCTGTGTTCAGCTTTAGTTTTGCCAGGCTGGATGAAATTTTCCTTTGGCAAGGACCCTGTCTATCCTATCTATCCTGAAGGATATGGCCTTTGCCACCGAGACCAATGCTACTGCTAGTTTGCATGCTTCCCCAGCTAGGTCTGTTATAAGGTCCCTTAGGACAGAGCTGTCCTCAATTGGCAAGGTTGTTTTCTTTGCCAGATGTATGACTGCAGGATCCACTGAAGGAGCAGTAACCCACTTCTGCACTTCTGAGTCTCTGAATAGGTAAAGTTTTGAGAACCAAGAGCTCTGGGACACAAAAGAGACCTTTTTTGCAGTCTTTTTCCATTCAGCTTTGATAAGTTCAAAGACGTCCTGAAAGAGAAGAAATGCATGACTTTTTTTTGCAGGAGATGGCAGGACCTTAAGAGTTGTGGCTCCCGTTCCCTCTTCTTCTACCCTTAGGGTCCGTTTTACTGGGTACTATCTGCTTCCTCATCTGAGTCCAACAAGGTATCTGAAAGTAACTCAGAGGAATCATCAGCAGCCCCCCAGGCAGGGAGACAAACCCTTGACACCCTTCCATGTATTCAGGGGCCAGGGCAGGGGACCTAGAAGCCAAACTGCAGAAATGTCTCCAACAAGATTTGCTAAATTTTTTTGCTCAAAAGCAAATGGCTAAACTAACCCATGCATTAAGGGGGACCCGAATGGGGACTTTTTATCCTTATTGGAAAACATATCTTCTGGTAAGCTGAAAAGAGAAAAGAGAGAGAGAGAGAGAGAGAGCTGAAATGGAATAAAAGAAAGAAAAAAGATAGAGAAAGGATGAGGAGGGACCTACCTAGCTTGGTGGGCAGAGGCACCAGAGGCTGAGGACTCCATAAGGAAACCAAACCAAAGTGGCCTGTAATAGAATGCAGAGGTTAAGGGGGAAGGTACTGTATAAAAAATCCATTCACTGGAGATAGCATATTCTCCCTCTAATGCACCCAGACAAACAAGACCCAGACTGCCCCATTCACCTGTCAGTACTGGGTCAGAGGCAGGAAAGCTTCAACCTTCAGGAACCTGTAGTGGTGCAGGAAATGCAACAGGAACAGTAACCCCAGCAGGATTTTAAAAACCTGTGGAAGCAATGTTTCACCAGAGTATTGCCCACAAACAATATGGTCGCTGCCCCGATGATCGCGGAAGCACATGTACTGTTCCAGACGAAACTCAGCCCTCTCAGAAAATGGCCGCTGCCTCTTTGGAGGAGGGGAACATGATGCCTCCCACCAAACGGAGGCAGTGTGAAGCAGCACAATCCTCAAAGGAGGCAAAAGTGGGATCTGATCAGAGCCAACCCCAGCTACCCCTCATCCAGCAAAGGCACCAGAGCGGAGAGGAAAGCGGCTCAGAAGATGTGAAGGGGAGGTGGGGACAGGACACCTTATGCCATAGGTAATCTCAGGGTGACCTCCATGACACAACCTCAGAAGAAGTTGCTGCGGGGCATCAATTCTGTAAGCTGAGTGCTCATCCCCAAAAATAACCTGCCTGGCCCTGTCTTCACAAGAGTGGGAGGATGAGTAACACATTCTGCCCTAATCCACCTGAGGAAGCTTACAACTGCCTATGGGATATATGAACCAACTAGGTAGGAACCTATGGTCATTCAGTGCAAGTACAGAAAGGAAAAAAAGACTAGGTAGGTGGGCCTTGGAGGTGGCTTTAAAGTTCTTGGGAGGGAGGGACTTTCTGGTCTATGGATGGGTATGGGAGGAGCCCACCAAATGTAATGCTGATATGGAATGGCCAGGAAAAGGGAGGCTAGTGGGAGGTTAGATCCTAGTTTTTAACACTGAAGATGAAAGTGATCATCCAGCTGAGCCCAGTGAATTAGCCCCTGTGATTGGTATTTTAGTGTAAGTACAACTTCAGTATGTAAGTGATAAAACTGTCCATCATTTATCAACTTAAAGAAAAAATTTGCATAATATCTACATAGGAGAAGGAGAAGGAAAGGTTAAAACTAAGTAAGCCTTATAAGAAAGGTCTATATAAATACACCAGTAAACCCTCAAAGTAATGCTGCTCTGAGTCCGCTGTCAAAAGAAACACTGTATTTTTTTCCTTCTATTGTGTACACATGGGCTTCTGTGTCAGACTTCCTGCCTTCAGCTTACAACTCCTTGCCCCAGGCGTGAGCATGCTCAGTTTGCTCCTCTTCCTCCCCTTCTCTGCTGTAATCTGAGCCCAGAGCTATACAGGAGGCTCATGTATTAAGAACTGATGAAAGGGGTGAGAGATATCCATTTTGAAAACTGCTTGTTTTGCATTGATTTGCAATATTTTGTCATCTTTTTTTCACAATCAAACTTAAAAACAAAGGTATTCAAAGTATGTTCAAAGTACTATTTCAATTCTTCTTTGTCTTCAACTTTCAGTATCTAGGGGCTGAATTATTAAGAATCAAGGAAGGGGTTCAGGTATATGGATGTTGAAAAATGGCATTGATTGCATTTGTTATCATTATTTTTTCATTTGCACGATCAGGTTATGTAAAAAAAAAACTAAAAAGGTTTTTTATTTATTCTATCCAAGGGCATGATTAAGATATGGTGTCCCATATTCCTTTTTTTTTTTTTTTTTTTTGAAAGAAAATGAAATCACAAGAAAATACAAGCCAGTCCTTTTGTAAAAAATTAAAAATGTTTTTTTCACAGTATTTCAATATTTTGAAATGGATTGTTTTATTATTTATTCTATCTAAGGGCTGATTTATAAAGAATCGGGAAAGGGGTTCAGGTATATTTATTTTTTTAAAAAAAGGCAGCCATGCTTTTTTGCATCTGCTGACATTTTATTTTCATTTTTTAAAATGTTTTACAATTTTTTTTTTTTAAAAAGATTTTAATTATCTATTTGTTTTTTTATTTTTTTAAAACAGATCGCGGAGGACAAAAAAAAAACATGATCAATGTACCAAATACCCTTCCAAGTTTCATTATAATTCCGTGCGATGGTGTTCAGTTTTCCTTTTTTTTTTGTTTCGAAAGAAAATGAAATCACAAGTAAAGTACAAGCCATGACATTCTGATACCTAACCAAAACAGAAACATTCTCTTAAAGATGTTTACAAAGATAGTCATGGTGTAGAGCATTTATTTTCCACACACACTGAGCAAAATGCTAACTTGCTTTTAATTTATTTACATTAGTGAGAGATCATAAAACGGAGTGGATTTGTTTTAATCAATAGCTGCTGTTTGATCTTCCAAGAGTAACGATCCTTTCAGGACAGCAATGGGCCCAGAACATGGCAGTTTTATGTTGAAAGATTTATCCCGTCTTTAATTGACAGCTCAGTTTCTAATGCGCCCAACAATGACATAAATCAGGAAGGTTTAAAAGGCTGCACAAGGTCTCCCAGGTTACATTCTCAAGGAAAAAAAAAAACCTAGGTGGTCACATAATTCAAGACTTTATGTTAAGTTTATTTTAATGAACTTTTACACTCCATGGTCTCTGGAATATATTACACAACATTTTGTTCTACGAGACAAATTAGTTAAAAGAAGCAATAAAACATGACATTAACCATAATTGAACATTGGATGGTTTAATGCAGTTGCAGGTCACGGCCAAATGGACTGGGTATTTTATTATTTGTTTTATTCCATCAAAATGATATATATATTTAGCTGCACTCAAGTCTTTCAATAACAGAAGTAAAGTATAATGCATAGTTAGTTGATAGCACAAAGGTTGTCTGTCTTGTATATATATACATATATATGGGTTCCCATTTTCCAGAAAGCTACAAATCACAGAAAGGCTCCCAATGACTTCATTTTATGCAAATAATCCAAATATTTAAAACTGATTCCCTTATTCTCTATAATAATACAACAGTACGGGTATGGGACCTGTTATCCAGAATGCTCAGGACGTGGGATTTTCCAGATGATGGATATTTCCATAATTTGGATCTTCATACCTTAAATCTACTAGAATATAATTTTAAAATGAAATAAGCCCAATAGGCAGGTTTTACTTCCAATGAGGATTCATTATATCTTAGTTGGGATCAAGTACAAGTCATTTATAAAGTTCGCGCAGGGCAGATTCTGTTTCGCAAATTGCGAATTTAAGTTACTGTTAACGCTATTTTCGCACAAAATAACCTCGCAAAGTGCCTGCACTCACGCAAAGACCCATCTTTTTTGCAAATTGTTTGCGAAAATTAATTCACAATGCGAATTCGCAAAAACCGGAAAGACGGCCACAGTAGTGCAATATTATAGCGTTCAGCAAAAAGCATGGGCAAAACTACCATTTTCGAACAATTATGCGCTGCGCAAACTTTTTAAATGACCCCCACTGTTTTATTTTTACAGACTAAAAGGGAATCATTTTTAAAAACTTGAATTATTTGGATAAAATTGAGTCTATGGGAGATGGCCATTCCATAATTGGGAGATTTCTGCATAACGGGTTTCCAGATAACGGATGCCATACCTGTACCTTGTACTTGATCCTCACTAAGATAAAATTAATCCTTATTGGAGGCAAAACCAGCCTATCAGGGTTAATTAATGGTTACATGGTTTTCTAGTAGATACAAATTATGAGAGTCCAATTTACAGAAAGATCTGTTATCCAGAAAAACCCAGGTCCCAAATATTCTTGATAACAGGTTCCATACCTGTATAGCCTAGAACAGCGGTCCTCAACCTTTTTCACCCGTGAGCAACATTCAGGTGTAAAAAGAGTTGAGGAGCAACACAAGCATTAAAAATGTTCCTGGGTGGTGCCAAATAAGGGTCGTGATTGATTATTGGTAGCCCCTATGTGGACTGGCAGCCTACAGGAGCCTCAGTTTGGCAGTACACCTGTCTTTTATGAAACCAAAACTTGCGTTCAAGCATGGAATTAAAAAATAAGCACCTGCTCTGAGGTCACTGGAAGCAACATCCAAGGGGTTTGGGAGCAACATGTTGCTCACGAGCTACTGGTTGGGGACCACTGGCCTAGAATATCCTATAAAATGTATCCTTTAAAAGGGTGCTTGCTTAAGTCATCAGGCCAGGATTTATGGAGAGGCCACCAAGGCCCGGGCGTAGGGCCGCAGGATTTTAGGGGGCGGCGTTCTGCCCAGCCGCACCCACATTGGTTCAGAAATGTAAATTTCCTGTGTGCCAATTTCCATTGCTCTGTCCCAATGATGATGAAAATTTAAGCAAATAAAAGGGAGGGGACAGGGGCGACAAATGACAGTGGGCCTAGGGGTGCCCGCTAGATAAATCCGGTCCAGTATGTTATATTCTGTATATGAGTGTCACATGACTTATTAAAGCATATGTATTATACAAAATAATGTACCTCCTGTCATAAATATGGGCATATTAGAACTCATCTCAGAGGTCCATAACATGCATTAAAGCACAAGGCCAGTGCTGTAACTAGTGTGCGCTGGGCCCATTCCGTGCCCTGACTCCCACCTTACATCCCAGTTAAGTGAGCAGCTGTGGAGGAGGGGGGGTATTATTAACCATAGAGAAAGCTGATCCCACAGCCAGGGCCCCCTGTTCCCTGGGCCCCTTCGACTGCAGGGTCTGTATCCTCTATAGTTACATCACTGCAGAAGGCAAACACTTTTGCATGAATCTCCTTTATAATTTATAATATTTAAAATATTGTATAACAGCTAAAAAAAAGTGTACTACTAAAATACTTTACAATATAAGAAAAATAAATATAATATATAATAAAGGATAGCAGAGTGGAAATATATATGATGGACAGTGTGCAAAGTACAGGTATGGGATCTGTTATTCAAATATCCAGAAAGTGGGAAGGCTCCATTTTATAATAAGATAAGTAATCCAATTTTTAAAAAAAAATCCCTTCTCTCTGTATTAATAAAACAATACTTTGTCCTTTTTCCAGACTAAAATATAATTAATACTTATTCGAGGCAAAACCAGCCTATTGGGTTTATATAATGCTTAAATAATTTTCCAGTAGACTTAAGGTATGCAGATCCAGATTACAGAAAGTCCCATTATCCAGAAAACCCCAGGTCCTGAGAATTCTGGCTAACAAGCCCCATACTATACACAATGCCCTTCGCACATGCAAATAGCTGCAGAGAGCAGAGACCCATGGCCACCCCAAAGAATAAAGCCTTCACTGCAGACAGGCACCCCCAATCCTGTTCCCACCAGTCCCATCAGTCAGGGAGCAGGAGAGGCCCCAATGGGCCCTGTCTTTACCACTTCCCTCTGGTAGCCATTCCCTCGGAATGAAGTACTGCCTGAATGAATAAACACTAAGGGACACATTATAGTGCCCTTGCAGGTCTTTCCAGGGGAATCATAAACAATCCCTTAAATGTCACCATAGAATTTGATGACCAGTGTAGCACTTAACATACATAATACTTTCGGAATATCAGTCCCTTCCCCAATGGAGCTTACAATCTTAGGTCCCCATTACATTCACACAGCACATATTGGGGTAATTTCAGAAATCAATGAACTGGCTTGGACATATTTAGGGGCCGATAAATTCACGTGAAATTATCGAAGTTCGATCGAATTCGATCGAATACCGATCGTCCGAATGTTTCGTGAAATCGGATATGCAAATTTGGCCTCTTCGATCATCGAATATCGAATAGATTGTATAGATCGTATAGATCGAATGATCTGATATTCGATAACTCGATGATCGAAGGAATAAAAATGTTAAAGTTATTAGACTGCCTACTTTGCCAGATTGAACCTACCGAATTGTAATAGAAGCCTATGGGCTTCTGAGGCTCAGTCCTGCTCGAATACCATTAGTACGATCGGAGCGTTTGAATCGCACAAATTTTTCGGTCTCTCAAAGGAAATTTCACTATTTTTTCGTGAAATCGAACGATCAGTATCCGATCGTACGAATTCATCGAGAAATCGTATTACGAGCAAAATGATAGCCTAAAACAATTCGATAAGCATTCGATTGCATATTTGGTCGAGCTAATTATGGGGAATAATAGTAAATTTGCCCCTTAGTGTGAAAAGATGCCAGATACTTGGAGGAAAGAATGACTTTAGGATCCAGTGGTGGAAGGAGGCAGTGCTAACCACTGAGACACTGTGCCACCCTTTCTCCATATTTAATCCTGTTGTTTTAGTGCACTTTGTGGCATTGATGAAATACATTACTAGTGCCATGAAGGACATTTGCACATGTATAGGCATTTGTGAAGAGTAACTAGAGTACGCGAGGACTCCCTTCAAAAAAATCTTTAGAGGGGCCTGGTGCACTCCAATCTCCATCCTCCTGCCCACCTCGCACCCTGCATCCACATCCCCCTGGCCACCTCCCCCGACTTGCATCCCCCTTCCTCAAGCAGATAAGAGATCGGCTGGAGAGGGTTTTTTTTTATTAGCTATAGAGTAAGCAGAACCCACAGTCTGGGCCCCCCTGCTTCCTCTATAGTTACTCCACTGCATTTCTCTGTTGTAAATAGTGATGGGGGAATCTGTGGCGCTTTGCTTCACTGAATAATTCTCGAATTTTCATCAAAATTAATGGAACGGCGAAAAATTAGCAAAACGAGACACACCCCATGATTTAGTTGCATGTCAAAATAATTTGATACGGGTGTGTACTGTGTATATTTGATATGGCCACCTCTGCACCTCCTTACATAAACAGTGGGAGGGCTCAAATCTGATTGGCTGCTGTTGCTGGAGGTCCATTTGTCATACATTCTTTTTCAGACGCTCACGCCTGCAGCGGCGAATTCGGCATACTTTCACTGCGCATCCAATTTTCTGACGTGCAGCGAAACGAGCCTTGTGGCGAATCTTCGCTGTGGTTCCACGAAAAAATTTGACCATGGCGAAACAAGCAAATTTCCCATGAATCTGGCCGTGGTGAATTTTTTCGGCCAACACTAGTTGTAAACTATTGCAAGCAGTGGCATAGCTATGGAGGGAGCAGACCCTGCAGCTGCTGGGATACAGGGGGATAAGGGAGCCAAATTAGTCCACCCAAACAAGGTATGACTGGCTTTGACTGACCAAGTGTAGAGCAGGCACTAAAAAAAAAGCAATATTCCACCAGGCCGTAAAATAAGTAAAATATCTATTATGTCAAATTAGCAAAGCCTTACGCGTTTCGTGTTAAACACACTTAGTCATTGGCAATATGACAATAAGGCTTTGCTAATTTGATATAATAAATATTTTACTTATTTTATGGCCTAGTGGAAGATTGTCTCTGCACTTTCTTGGTTTGAATCCGCTCCCTTTTGGTCAGGGTGGTGCACCTGGGCCTCTTCCAGGACTTGGTAAATAATTGATATTGGATTTCACTTTATAGTTTATATTAGGCCATATTCAGTTATTCTAGCATGTATTCTCTATTCTTTTATATAAAAAAATAACTGGATTTTAAATGGTAGAGTTTACCTTGTTCCTAATTAGGACTATGACAATGTGTTTAGAATTATGGGATATTACTGTTTTTGCAGGAAAAATTTTATTCAATTTCCAGTGCATGGCTCTCTTGATGCAATATAGATGAGCAAATATAAATGACATATTTCTTCCGTCAGTTCCATTTCCATAAACAGAACCAGAAGTTTCTGCCAATTGATTTCCTCGTTTATGGAGGACCGAAATAAAAACGAGCACTTGGTCTCTTATGAAAATATGTAAAACATAACGTGAGCTGTAATAGAAAACATACTGCATGGTATGGTACTGTACCGCCATTATTCTATTTATACACAAATAATAATATCAGATATCATTCCAGAATATGTTTCTACATCAAACTAAGGCAAAGCTAACCCTTTACCTGCTAGCAACATCATTGCAAGATCATTGTGGCTTATAATGATGATTTTGTAGGTGTAATTCCCCTAATTCATAGTTTACCCCTATTTAAAGAGATTAGAAGTCACCAGTGAGTTTCATGACCCAATAAAGGCCATGGAAATTGATATTATAGTCATATTTTACAAAAGGCGGTACACTACTACTTACACAATACACAGGTTTCCATAGGTCATGTGACAAATGTATATATACAGATGAAGCCTCTTTGGATTGTGTGTTTGACACAGAATAACTAATCTCAGACTTCACACTTGTCTCATCTAATTAAAGTGTTCACCATTGAAAACTATGGAGCTTTGGTATGCTAATGAAAAGGTTAAATGCATTAAATGAGTTAAGGTAACTTTAGATAACACAGTTTCTTCAATTAGTCCTGAGTCACGACGCATTTAACGCACAAATCCAAGTGGCTGCATCTGTATGTATGACTTTATTTATAAAGCGCTACAGAGATATGCAGTGTGTAATATAGCTGGCACATGGCTGGAAGGGTGGTCTGGAGGGGGGCCCTGGGATAGCAGCCCCGGTGGACCCCGGGACCCCAGTCAGACCCTGTTTTTAGATATAAAGTCACTGGGGGACCTTTGTTTTGCTCTTGTATTTTAGATTTTTGCAGCTATATGTTAGCCTTTTTATTAGCCTGTTACATTATAAAATGCAAACCATATCTAATACAGTGCTGTACAATATGTTGGTGCCCTAAAAATACATGTTAAAAATAATTATATGCACTAGGTGTCTCTTTCCCTTTGTTTAAATGAACCTTATGGAATGTGCATACCTTAAGGCTAGGGCCACATGGGAAGACTTCAGGTAGATTAGTCGCCTGGCGACTAATCGCTGCGTCTAATCTCCCTGAATGGCTTGCTGGTATCTCGCACCCACTAGCGCTAAAGTCGCCTGTGCCTATTCACATGCGGCAACACGTTTTTCAAAGCCACTCAAAATTGTATACCAGCAAACCATTCAGGGAGAAGCGTCAATTAGTTACCTGGCGACTCATCTCCCTGAATCCTACTGTGTGGATTAGCCCTAAATAGTTGAATAAAAGCACCAGAGCACATAAAACTCAGTAAAGTGTGCTTTGTACTGATAAATAAACGTGCTTAATCAGTGTCGGACTGCGATGCCAGTGGCCCACCAGAAAACCTTAGACCAGGGGCCCACCAGAAAACTTTAGAACATGGACCCACTTTCCAAACTATTATTCCTCCTCTCCTCACTCAACCTCTTTTTTCTCCTAATTATTGATGGGCGAATTTATTCGCCAGGGGCGAATTTGCCAGCGAATTCCCGCGATTCGCCGCTGGCGAATAAATTCGCGAAACCGCCAAAAAAATTCTCCAAAAAAAATTCGCCGCGCAAAAATGAGTCGCGCGTAGTTTTTGACGCGACGCGTCGGAAACGACGCGCCGCGCGTCAAAAACGACGCGCCGCGTTTGACGCGACGTGCGTAAAAAACGACGCGCGACTCGTTTCGCGAATCGGCGAAAAATTCGCGAATTTCTCTGGAAATACGCTAATTTTTCGGCGAAGTGAGACGCGCCCGTTTCGCCCATCACTACTCCTAATCTTTTATATCTATTTACTATACTCTGTTCTTCCATTATTAAGCCTCTTTTTTACCATAAAGAAATAGGGAATGACTGTGAAATATGCCATATGGTTACAAGCAAAGGGGCCCACCAGGAGTTTTCCTGGTATCCCTGTGGGCCTGTCCGACACTGTGCTTAATATTGATTCACATTTAACCATTAGTGATGGGCGAATTTATTCGCCAGGGGCGAATTCGCGGCGAATTCCCGCGATTCGCCGCTGCCGAATAAATTCGCGAAACGTCAGGAAAAATTCGCCGACAAAAACGAGCCGCGCGTCGTTTTTGACGCGACGCGCAGAAAACGACGCGACGCGTGCCGAAAACGACGCGACGCGTCGGAAACGTGGCGTCACGTTTGACGCGACGCACATCAAAAAACGACACGCGACTCGTTTCGCGAATTGCCGAACAATTTGCGAATTTCTCTGGAAATTCGCTAATTTTTCGGCGAAGCGAAACGCGCCCGTTTCGCCCATCACTATTAACCATGAAACAACCTGAACCTGAAACATCTTCCTTTATCTTCATTAACTATTCAACTGCTGTATTGTATATGCTATTATACATATACAATTCCATTGCTTTTCCTTAAAAGCTTTGAATGCAGTCTAGTACAGAGAGGTAGGTCATACAATCAAGTACTAATAAATAAAACTACATTTCCCCCTATATTTATGCTCCTGTCTCCATGGATTCACTAGGTTCTTGAGGTGGATCTTTGGAGGTACCAGTTGAGAAAGAGATGGTAGGAAGATGGAGGGACCTGTGTGGATCACAAGCAAGTGGTATGGAAATATCAGAACATCGCCATGAAGGAATGTTAAGGAGAGATCTGGAGGTACATCAGAGCAATTTCCTATGGTGTCCAATAGAGCAAAGGTCAGAAAAGGTCAACAATAAATCAGGCTGGTTGGATGCAGAAAATAGGAGCCAGAAAACCTTCACTTATAACATAAAATCCATCACGAGACTTATATTTTTTAAAACATATCTTGTGCAAGTTGCGGCAGAAGCTCTCTGTAGGCTAAAGATACAAACACAAGTGCTATCCAAAGGGTTTTTTTTACTGCTTTTATCACCCTATAAGATTCTGCCTGGGTACTTCATTTCTGATTAAAACAGTGATTTTCCAGAAAAAGTACAAATAAATCAATTTGGGAATTTTGTTTTTGGCCTTGGATCAGAGAAGAAGCAAATAAAAGAGACTGCTGCCGACATGGAAGCCTGAGCCAAGTCAGGAACAGATAGCACTTCTAAGTAATTCATCAAACCTTTATACATATGCCGCATATTGACAGATATTATTTTTGAAGTTGAACACTGGGGGGGGTTTACACGGCTCATTTCAAAGTACAATACCATTGTTTGTTTTTTTTTCATTTAGCAGGACATTCAAGATACATTCAGGCAAATTAGCATGCAAAGTTTATGTTAAGAAAAAGGGTCAAATACCTGGGGGCTGAAATATAGAAAATGCATTATTACATAAAAAAAATGTTTTAAGACCTCCAGTTGGGGCAACACTGATGCAGTGACTGTATAGTGTGTTCATAACATGTGAGGAGCCTGTGAGCATGGGTGACATATCACTCTGCCATAAAGATGATTCCCTTCTACATGAAGTTTAAATTGTCAATTTGTTCCGCTTCTGAGTTTATGGTGCAAAGTGACTTTGTGCCAATCACATCACTGGTTGCTCTGGTCTGGCTGAACTTATTTTCTTTTGCAAATGTTCTCCAGCTTAACAGGGGGGTACAGGGATACAAACTTCAGTGGGGCTCTAGAACTTCTCTAGAACTTCTCACCTGATTGATGTGAGGTATGTGAAGTCCATCTACAACGTTGTATATTGCTTGCTGTGTATATAAATCCCTACCCCATCTAGCATTGAGAACTTTAAATCTACTATGACTCTTTATTGCCATTTATATTGTTTAATACTGAAATAAAACAGAAGTAAAGCTAAATCCTTTACACGCTCTTCAGAATCAATATTTATGGACATTATTTGAAATCTTAGCTTAAACCAGGAAAGGAAACAATAGCAGGGCCACTAAATGACACACAATACATCAAACATGGTTGCAAACCATTTGTCACACTCAACATGGAAATTTCACTGATCTGGGCAAAACTGCCTCCTTCCCAATTAAAAGAGATGCTCCAGCCCATGATTTAAATGTGTGGTGCAACAAGAACCATACTTCTGCTCTGGCTCTCATCAGTCTCAGTTGTAGTCTCACTAAAAATAACAGACAAATTCTGATTAAAGTGCTGATGTAATGCTTTGAGGAATATATCCATCACAAGGCAGGCTCTTCAGACAGGCTGTAGGCAAAGTATAGAAGAGAGAGGGAAGTTACATCATAGCCTTAGCAAGCAATGAGGACAGGACACATTATACAAACTCCGCTCAGTGGCTGCATTGTATTGCGTCCTTTTGAAGGAAATCCACAGAATAATGTTTCACGCCTAGTACTGCTTCTCTATAATTCAATGCCAAAGCTGTTTCATTATTTAAGTGTTTGGGTTCTTTAGAAACATCCAGGAAAATACAGATGAATTCACAATAATACTTGTACAATTAATGAACAATTAATGTGAAACAAATTTCAGGCTTTCCATGTTCAATCAGGGGCTTTTTACACTGTTACTTCCATCTGAATTTGCAGGAATAATTATTTAATTCCACTTCTGTTCTGACTCTAAATATAAAACAATGACATATTTTTCATAACACAGAGAAATGGACCAAAACACATTTTATCATATGCATTAAAATACAACGTACAATACAATACACCCTGAATATCATCTTCTCCATGCTATTCATTGTCATGGCCATGATTATATCAATTTCCATCTCCATGATCCTATTCATTGTCCAAGATCCAATGAATTTCAATATCAAAATCCTTTACATTGTTAGGTCCATAATCCTATTTATCCTATAAATATTTTTGATTGTATTAATTGTTATGCTCATTATCCTATCCATTTGTGTTTCCAGGAACCTATGCACTTGTGATACTAAACGTTTTTGTCAATTGTTTATTGTCAGTGATCTATGAGTTTACAGATGGAACAAACTTTACCCATACATTTGTCTCAGATAACTCACTTCTGTTCTGTCTCTCCATTTAAGTAGTATATTATAATTGTTTTATTGCAATGAATAATGGTACATTTTGTTTTGTGGTGCGCATAAACTTTGGGAACTTAAATAAAAGGGCTCATTTACTGATGGTGGACCATGGTGCAATGTGCAAAAGAAGGAAGTCGTGTTCTGTTCAGTTCACTCCAGCCTTTATACATATTTGGCTAACTAACTATATTGAAACATTTTTTATTTTGCACAGCCTATCTAGTTACCCAGTTTTAATTTTTACACTGAACCTTTCCTTTAAAACCCACTTCCAATTCGAATGATGGATTTATTATACCTCATGCCTGGACCTAGCTCAAATTCAAATATTCACCAACTAAAACCTGCCGAGTTCATGTAGAAGTCAGTGGCAGAGGTCTGATGAACCATTTGAAGATGTTAAAAGCCTTTATGACATTTGAGGTTATTTTTTGGAGTAAAGCTCGATTGAAATTGTGTTCATATTCGATTTGAATACAATTTGAGCCATTACCCCTGATCTCTCATCGAATCTAATTTTTTACATTTTAATTTCTTGTTTAATAAGTAAATATTCAAGTTGTGAATAAAAAAGTTTATTAGAGTTTAAAAAATTCACATATCTTTAAAATATGACCTTTGATAAATATGCCCCATGATGTTTATATTTTCATTTTCGATTTTGCTTGTGAGTATATTTTTTTTCAAGAATTAGGAGAAAAGGGATGCTGCAAGTTTAGATTACTGTCTGGTACAGGAGTGCCTGAGAACATTGTTATCCTCTGGCTTTACTTCTACAGATATGGACTGTATGTAAACCATCTGATTTTCTATGTATTTTCCATTCTTTCATCCATTGATTTAAAGTGAAACTAAGGTGCAAAAAAGCATGTGTGTTGGGTGTGCCGGGAGACCTGCGTGTCTTATTACCTTGAAGCACATTGGTCCCCAGTCTTCCTTGTGCATGCGCGTCCAGACACGTGAACTCAGTGACACTGGAGGTGTGCCTGGATACATGCATGGGCAATAATCATAGAAATGAGTCTGGGCACATGCTTTGTGCATCAAGATGCCTGAGAATGTGCTGACATCATAGTTGGTCCGAAAATTCTAAAATAAAAGCCTGGTTTCCCCAGTTTGTTTTGCCCAAATTGATTTTCAGTTCCCTGATTCTGCTCAAACCTTTATTCAATTCCTCCTATTCATTTTTTACTTCTTGTCTGGTTTTGAGCCAGATGAGGAACTGTGTGTTGGGTGCGCCGGGAGACCAGCGGGTGTTTCTACCTTGAAGCATATTGGTCCCCAGTCTTCCTTGTGCATGCAGCTCCAAACATGTGAGCTCAGTGACACTGAAGGTGTGCCTGGATGCATGCATGGGCAATAATCATAGTGATGAGTCTGGGTGCATGCGCTGTGCATCAAGATGCCTGAGAACGTGCTGACATTATAGTTGGTGTGAAAGTTAAAAAATAAAGGTTTATTTTGCCCAAGCTGGTTTTCAGTTCCCTGATTCTTCTCAAGCCTTTATTCAATTTCTCCTAATGGTTTTTTACTTCTTTAGTTTAGCAGCTATGCTGCAGGCCAGGCTTCCATGTGGTTGTAGCACCCCCACACCCGTCCCTTTAAATGGTGTAACAATGCCTTTGGAAATGGGTGTTGGTCTGGGAAGTCTCTCTCTCTTAAAAGCCGCAAGCGGGGGAGGATTAATCTCATGGAACCAAATCTGGGGTCTAGGTTGTCTCTCATCTTTGAAAGCTAATGGCGGGGGAGGACTAAGCCCAATGGATGAAACCAATGCCCAGGTTGGGAGACCTTTATTCAGGTAATGTTCTCATGCCGGGAGGCTATAGCATTTGATATTATGACCAGAGGTAAATAGTTAGGGACCGCCATATGGGTTTTACCTTGACGTGGTGTGGTGGCTTATCAATCTTATGATCATAATTTTGTAACTAAAAAACCCCTGTCTTTGTACACATGCAACTGCATAGATTACTTATATGACAGGGGACCAGGGAATGTGCATTGATCAATCTCTCCTCTTTTTCCTCTATGTGTATAGTTTTTTACTTCTTGCCTGGTTTTGACTCCTGAATTTTGCTGCCCGCCATTGACCACCACCTGACTACGACTTCGACCTTGCCTTATATTTTTGACACTGCTCTTCTTATCTACCTCGGACAGGAGTAGGATCCCTGCACACTCCACAGCAAGTTCCAAGGCCCCAAAAGGGCGTCTGTGAAGACAGGAGTTGGTAGGGCTCTCCTATTTCACCTAAGGAGAAGGTTTTGGCAGTTTACGGGCTTCTCTACAGTACTTGCCGTAACACTGTGGTGAGTTAAAAAGGAAATGCAAGTGCTGTTTGCAATGTACAGTACGGGTCACAAATCACCATATTTTTTGCCCTTTAGGCAGTGTTTTCCTCATAATTCATAGGTAATTGTAGTCACACTCTAAGTTGTATCCAGTACAGTTATGTCTGATGTGTCAAAACTGATGCAACTGCACGTATTGTTGCATATTTTCACACAAATCTGGTCCGAGGTACATCTAACGTCTTCAGAATAGAGGGGTTGCATTACTTTTTGAGCACACATTCAAACTAGCATTTGCATCCAATTTACTGGGTGCAAATCTCATGTACCTACTGCTTTTGGATACATTGCAAGGTCCAGGGTGAGGCTAGCTCCAGGGTTTCCCTAGTGCAGAAGAAGTAGTTGTGCACCATTCACCGGAAGAGGCAGGATAGATGAACTGGCAATAATATTGAAGGGCAGGAGCATATTAACATTCAAGATTCTTTCTTACCTCAAACTAATAAAAAAGTGTTTAACCCGCAGATCAAAATGTTTGGATGCTTGAAAATTTTCCTTATGTCTTCTTGCTGTTGTTCTTGCCAAAATATTTCAGGATTATCAATGGCCACATGATCAGCATGTGGTTTCAGCGAAAATATATAAACTGCAAAACAAGATATGTCAACTAACTCAAAAACTCTTAAAAATATAATTAAAAATGGTTCTTTAGACCTGGCAAAAAGTATTTGTTATTGTTAAACTTCATTGTGCTTTGTTATCAATGGAGCATTTCTATTAGACAAAATATGTCAGGGTGCATTGCAATAGACTGGATTTCTATTGTGACAATTCATAAATATGGTCCATGATTTTCCTTCATGTTTTTCTATACCGTAATATAAGCTCATCGTAACATGGACCCAATACTGCAAACAACATGGAACACAATAGTCCTTGTCAAACATGAAATGCTCTCTGCCTTGGCTCTGCTTCTAACAACAGTTGACCCCTATTTTTATAAGTATTGCATTTTGGGTATGCAGTATTAATAATATCAATATGAGTTTTGCATTTAATTTGTCAGGGTTTTTTAAGATATGTTCTGTTCTTTTTTAATGCATCCAATCACTGAAAGTAATTAAGCAGCACTTAGTCACTATGTGTTATTTCCAGTTGAAACCACTGGAGAGATTTCTTGTAAGATATTTCCTTTTTTATTATACAATATTATTTTATGAGTGCTAGAAAGAAAACAGAACCTAAAGTGTTTTTCTGTTTAAACCTAAAACAAGTAAGACTACTGGCACCTATCACATTTTTATCATGATATCATGAGACAAGGTCAAATTACAGCACATATTTCTTCATTCATTTTCATTCTAAAAATATTTTAGTTCAGCTTATATTTTATTGCCTCCCACTTTGACCAGGGAATGTTCTTTGTGTTAACTGATAACTTATTGATTAGTGAAAATACCTGCTGCAATGTACAGTACACCCACTATTAGGATGACTGCCAAAGCATTTCATGTCTTGAATTTAATTGAACTATTTTTAACCCACAGAAATGTCTTTATAGAATCAAAATACGGTGCTATTGGCCAGTGTCACGCAGAGCAAAACTGATGGGGTAACAGGTAAAGTAATGCAAGAAGTCAGCAGTTGAGCAAGATGGTGACAGTGACATTAAAGGAGATCTAAACCCTAAAAATGAATATAATTAAAAATGCCATGTTTTATACACTGAACTTATTGCAGGAGGCTAAAGTTTCAGCTTGTCAATAGCAGCAATGATCCAGGACTTCAAACTTGTCACAGGGGGTCACCATCTTGGAAAGTGTCTGTGACACTCACATGCTCAGTGGGCTCTGAGCAGCTGTTGAGAAGCTAAGCTTAGGGGTCGGCACTAATTATCCAGCAGAAAATTAGGTTTGTCTGTAATATAAACTGATGCTACAGGGCTGATTATTACATTTTCTCACTGCTCTTAATCTGCTCCAGCAGACATATCCATCGTGTAGTGGCCTCAAGCCCGAAGCAATTTTAAGTATTACATGATGTCTATGTTTTCCCACTGACAAATTTCAGACATGTGTAGTCCTTGTTGGAGGAGATGTCCCTTCTGCCATCACCTTGGCAAATGAGCCAGATCTGCACTGTCATTCAACAGACACCTGAAAAGCACCTAAATCTCTGCCAGCTAGAATTGCGCGGACAGAGCAGTGCTTTTCAGTCTTCTAATATTATCCAGGTATGGGACATGTTATGCAGAATGCTCTGTGCCTGGGTTTTTTTTTAAAGATAAATGGGGTTATGTAATAAAAGGCACTAAGTTTGCCCAGGGGCAGTAACCTATAGCAACCAATCAGCAGACAGCATTTACTAGTCACCTGTTTAAATGCAAGAATCTTATTGGTTGGCATGGGTTACTGCTCCTGGGCAAACTTAGTGCCTTATATTACATATAGGGGAATGGGTCTTATTGTAATTAGGATCAACATACTTTAAAGGGGTGGTTCACCTTCAAGTTAACTTTTAGTATATTGTAGAAGGACCAATTCTAAGAAACTTTTCAATTGGTCTTCATTATTTATTTTTCATAGTTTTTGAATGATTTGCAATTTTCTTCTGTTTTTTGCAGCTTTCAAATGGGGGTCACTGACACCATCTAAAAACAAATGCTCTGTAAGGCTACAAATATATTGTTATTGCCACTTATTATTACTTATCATTCTATTCAGTCGATCTCCTATTCATATTCCAGTCACTTCTTCGAATCAATGCAGGGTTGTTTGGGTAATTTGTACCCTAGAAACCAAATTGCTGACACTGCAAACTAGAAAACTGCTGAATAAAAAGCTAAATAACTATAAAACCACAAACAATAAAAAATGAAAACCAATTGCAAATTGTCTCAGAATATCACTCTCTACATTATACTAAAAGTTAACTCAAAGGTGAGCAACCCCTTTAAGTCTAAAAAACATTTCAACATTAATTAAACCCTAATTGTTTTGCCACAATGATTGTTTTGCCACCAATAACGATTAATCAAGTACAAGCTACTGTTTTGTTATTACAGAGAAAATTGAAATAATTCTTAAAATGTTGAATTATTTGATTATAATGGAATCTATAGGAGATTGTCATCTTGTAACTCAAATTTACTGGATGACAGATTTCTGGATTATGGATCCCATATCTATTTAACAAACGTTTCTTGAGGCTGAAAAGCATCTGTGTTGGCACTTTCAAGTATATCACATTCAATTCAATGTGAGATAATAGGCTTGTGATATCATCCAGCTTGGTTACAAGCAGAGGGAATAATCTAATTGGAGGAGAGAGAAAAACCTGAGGCTTGCTTGGAGCCCCAGGGTAAATCTGTGTAGAGAAGGAGGATACAGAGGAAACCTGGGTTTGGCACCAAATCTACAGGGTGGACCAGCAGAGGTTATAAAGGAAGTAAGGGTGACTGTCCAGAAGGGTCCTGCATCTGTTAATGTTAAGCTTGACCAGGAGGAAAGGCCTGGAGCTCTTTTGGTTGAAACTTATGTAATAAATTGAACTATTTTTTAGGTCATACACATTAGCCATTGATTGGCTGCGTGTATTCAAAGACAGGACAGAATCAAGGGTAACCCCAAGGCACTGGGCTTGAACTTTATTAGATACTTCCAGTGTCAGACTGGGCCCGATGGGCCCCTGCCAGCCCAGACCTCCAACCCCGACTCTGGCCGGGGTTCAAAAAAAATTCAAAAACAGTCCTTAAAGGTTCCAGGAGGTCCCCGATGAGCTAAAATAGCAATTCAGCAGGTTAAGGTGGTGACGGGTCAAATTTGATTTTTTAAAGAGACAGTACTTTATTTGAATAGTTGAATTTTAAAATTTGAATCAAATTTTTTTCAATTCAAATTGAATTTTGCCCTATTCGATAGCTGAAGTACCCATTTTTCCCCTCGACAATTAGTAAATCTGCCCCTTACTGTATCCAAATTACAGAAAGATCCATTATCCAGAAAAGCCTAGGTCCCAAGCATTCTGAATAACAGGTCCCATACCTGTACAATGAAATACTTTTATAAGTTAGGGTTATCTCTCTCTACAAGCTATCACCAAATATATCAAATTCTTTCTTTAAATTCTATGCCAGTATTTATCCATCTTGTCTGCTTGGGGATGCCTCCAAAATTCATCATGCCAACCTTTTGGTACTAGGTCATGTTCATTATTTCAGCATCTTGCAATGGAATGTAACATAACTGTATGGCGATGGGAGTATAAAGATGAAATGCAAAATAATTGACACTTTCACTATTTCAATGTCTGAATAAAGAGGGAACATTAAAAAAGGAAGACATTATCAAACATGTAAAATATCCCAATCACTTTTATGTATAAGAAACTGTTTCTGGGGGACATGGCTTGCCGCCGAGAGTAATGGCCACATGAACCAAGTGCTCTGAAAGACTACCATAGGTAAAGGCCCTCTAAGAGACTCAAACAATGGGGAAACCAAATAAAAGCAGAGTGGAGAAGGAGAGGAGCCCAATGAGGAAACAAGAGGCGCGCCGCTGTTCATGAGAAGAAAGCCGGACGACCCGACATACAAAATGGCACCGACTGCTGTCGAAAGGGAAGCCTATACTGAGGCAGAGAGAGAGAGACACAACAGACCCGGAGAGTGAAAGAGAGGATGAAATGAACATATGAACTTACTGTACCTGGCTAACCTACTGTCCAGAATGGAGCTCAAGTCCATGCTCCAGGAGGAAACAGCTTAGCTGAAAGAGGAGCTGAAGGAGGTAAAGTACAATATGGTTAGCATTGCAGCATGCACAGATTATTATACCACAATGAGGCTAAATAGCCTCTTCCCAAAGACTTCTGAATTATGTTGGAGATGCAGCACAGAATGTGCGACCTTGAAACATATCTGTTTCTCCTGCCCCAATATCAAACTCTACTGGGAGAAAGTATGCTCAGCTATTATTAAAAGAACGGGGAAAAATATAGACCATTGTGACATATCCCTCTTACTATTTGGCTTTGATCTACATAAGAAAGCTTGGTTGACTGATAAACTATCCCGATACTTACTCCAAGTGGCATTAGCAATGATCCTGAAGAGATGAAAGTCAACAAATTCCCCATCAGTTGTAGACTGGCTGTACCTGGTGGAAGAAACAAGGAAATTAGAGGAGATAACCAGCTTAAAGTTTGACAAGCTAGATCAGTATAACCCCATCTGGGCACCATGGGAGGCTTATCTTGTAAAAGTCAGATAATGATGTAACGGACAGGGCAGAACGAGAATAATGAGGTCACTATGTTAATATGCATGTACCAAATCTCAATAGCAGTACATAGATGATTATCATCATAATGTAAAGAACATGAATAAACTGTTTTATTGTTTAGATACAACTTGCTAATTACCCTGAAGAATGTAATTCTTCACAACAAATACCCTCCCCCCCTCCTATGTTTTACTGAAAATCAATAAACAAAGATTTGCAAAAAAAAAAGAAACTGTTTCTGATTTCAGTACTGCTTCTCACTAAAAAAAATTCAAACGCGTAGATAATATTTTGGAGGCAATTCAGAAGAAAATGAATTCCAGTTAACAGGTCATCCAAGTTTAAAAATTCATCCATGTGCATCCAAAATGATGTCACGATTCTTAATAAACCCTGAATAAAAATGTATTGTTTGCTTATGTTAGCGAGCCAAGTCTTCTTGGCACATCATCCCATGTCCCTTGTAAACACAATAAACTTACTGATTGCAGTGATTTATTCAAAGGGAAAGTGCTTCAGGTCCCTATATAAACTGGACATTCCATTCCACTGAGATTGGGGTTGTGCTGCAGTTTACATTTTAACACATTTTACAAGCAACAAATATTTGTACGAATTCAAATCAGCACAGAATGATCCTGAGCTGCGTGTAAAACATTTATAGCAGGCAGTATTGGCAGCCCTTAATCCATGTCAGAACATACTGTATCTGCTAATTGCTCAGATTTTAGATGTGTTCTTTCTTGAATAAATGTTAAACACCTTTCCCCTAAATTAGCCTAGGTTTAGCTGCAACACAATTCCTCTTGAAGGAGAATTCAGGAACCCATGGTACAAAAACAATCTGCACATGCTGAACAAGTGAATGGGACAAGGGATCATGGTCACATGGTCTTCCCAACCATGTAATGAATTTTCTTGTGATAAGTAAACATAAATCAGACTGCGATAAATGTGCATTAAAATTATCAGTTCAATATTTGTAGAGAACATATAGGGGTTATTTATTAGTCAGAATGCTAAAAACTCTAAAAATATAAGTTGTTTTCACTATAAAATTCAAATTTTTAGTGGAAAACTGAAGAGATGATATATATTGTAAGTTAATAGGAGAGGTCTGTATCCTACTTGGAAGTTTCTGTGGTCTGTGCTGGAATTAGCCTAAAAATCCAACTATTTTGGGCTTTTCTGGTAAATCTTAAAATTTGGACTTCTTTTGGAAAAAGCCAGAAAAAAAAACATACGATTGAGGGAAAAACTCAATTCGATTAAATCGATATTTTTTAATAATAAATAAGGTCAAATTGTTGATTCTAGTTTGATCGGACTTTTTTCAAATAAAATATCAAAAGAATTTGGATATTGATAAACAACTAAATGTATCCTTGCCATTAAATCATGAAATTACCATTTAAATTAATTAAATTAATAATTTTTTTCCATTAATTGAAGCTGCAATTGACACTTGCAGCTATAGGACTTTACATAAATATTGAAATATAATGTTAAATGTCTTTTTGTTATTATTTACTGAAGAAGTTAAAGCTACTTGACTTTCAGTTTCACATAACGTCAGACACCGTAGGGTCAAAGCCAACACTGTCTAAGAAGCCCAGCTTAGCACCTCGTAAATTCTTCTCTGGCTGCATAAGTGTCAATTTGGGGATTAATAAATAGTCCATAAGCATTCGGAACAGTTCATATCAAAATTTATAGAGTCAACACAGTTGACAAATAAAGGTCAGTGAAGACAGAGCTATACAGGAGGAAAGCTCATAATGAGAACAATCTTACATCACCAACATTAGGCACGGAGGAGTGGATTCACATTCTAATTAATTTCCCAGACACTCCAGCTCAACTGGCATGTATCATTCCACTTAACATACATTTAGAGGCAGATTTACTAAGGGTCGAATTCGGAGGTTAAAAAACCCTCGAATTTGACCATGGGAATAGATGGGAATACTGTGGGAAGTAAAATCCTTCAAATTCGAATATCGAATTCGAAGGATTTTACCACAATTCGATTGGTCGAATGATCAAATAGAAACAATTCGATCGATTGATAAAATCTCTCGAATCGAACGATTTGAATGATTTTAACCATTCGATCGAATTTTTTTATTCGATCAAAAATAATGAAACCCAATTTGGTAGCTTTGATCTGGCAAACTAGGCAGTCGAATAAAAATTTAAAGGGGAAGATATATATCAAATAGTCGAATAGATTTTTATTTCAATTATTCAAATCATTTGATTTGATCGAATTTTCTAAATTCACTGGTCGAAGTGGTCTTCAAAAAATGTAAGTGGCCCATAATGCCAAATTAAAAATAAAGGTTCCCACAGACACAAAGATCTGCAATCTGTCAAAAATTGAATCGGCCACATAAAATTGGAAGCACCAACTAAACATACAACTAGAAAACAAAGCATACTTACAATTAAACCATTATAGTATATAATATATAGTTATTAATTAAAAGTAAAAAAAGATTTATTAGGACATGAGGAGCCTAAGAATAAGTGTCCCAGCAGGCACGAAATGCATTATACTTTTTCCTTCATGTACTAATAAATGTTTTTGTACTTTAAACTAATATTGTTTGGATTTTTGGGAATATCACAAAATAATATTCCACAAATATTCCACTTTCGTTATACCATATTTAATAATTTCCCCCAAATCACAAGACATTTAAGATTTAGAAAGAAGTTACAATAACCCTTTTCCTTGGAAACAATTACCCTTTTTATAAAATAATATATAGCTTGCATGAGCTTAGAGTGCAGGATTCTATCAACAATTATCTTCAGATCCCTTTCCAAAGCGGTAATCAAAGGAGTAGAACTACCTCCAGTATATACAGTCGAGGATTCGAAAGGGGGTTGCTAGAAATATAAATGATTGATTTATTGGGGAAATAATAATCAACTTGCACCTTAAGCTTATAATGAAATTATCTCTAGTCAGCTACAAGTAGCAGCTACTAATCTTCCTTTGTAGAATAAACCATAGAAGTCTATATTCTGTCTATTTTCTTGATCTAATGTAATAATTCAATAGCTCACAAAATAATTTAGAGCATGAATGCAGTAAATCACATTCCACTTTGAGGATTAGACATTCCGATTCTTATCTAACAGCTCTGAAACTTGAATTAAACAAGTTCAAAGCTAAGTGGAATTAAGGCTAAAGAGACAATATTTTCAAGGTTTCTAAGCAACAGGTGACTGAATCCTTGCATGGAAATGTATGAAACTTAATTGCCAAATGAAGTATATTCAAGTAACATAGGTAGATATATGTATATATATATATATATATATATATATATACAGTATATATATATATATATAAATATTTTATAGCAAATGCAATACTGTAAATGTATTATTGCTTTGGACAACGTGCACAAGATTACATCACTACATATATAAAATGCATGACAACCTATCAAAAATGATATTTAAATCCATACAGTGGTTGCCAATTGTCATTCTGGAGAAGAAGTATAAAAAAAATTCTGCTGAAATGAGGAAACCATCTGTCCCACCAGGACCTTTGAAGCTTTAACAAGGAAATATAAAGAACATAGGATTCACATATTACTGAAATCGCAGCCACACTTACTTCAATAAAGGAACTCTTTGTGTGGCAGAGACCAAGAAAATCCAGAGACTGAAGGGTATGGAGACAAGTAAAACAAGTGTGTAAAAGTCAATGTGGCTGCACAAATATTTGCCAACATTAAACTTGGTAATTTTGGTTTAAGAAGTCTCAGACCAGAGGGCTATGTTTTAAGAGTAGGCAAATGTATGCTATCAATTACCTTCCAAAAACTTTCCTTGCAATTCCATATAGTTCCTCTGAGTGCCATTGGGTATGTCTTACCTCTTCTTCTGAAGAATAGTGTTCAAGTGCACCTACTAACACTGGAGAACCCTGGAACCACCATCACTCTAAGTGTGGCGGTAAGTCCATTGTCCCCATAGTAGGTTGAATAAATAGTATTGTCGCTAGTAAATTGGATATTACTAGTGTTTTAAGGATGTTTTCCAGAAATAACATGCAGCTAGCTATATAATGGACAGGTCTAGAAATCCTGTTTGATGAAGACTGTATAGGTAGCTAATACAGTTCACTCCTGATGGCCTGAACAGGCACTTGTGATCTTATATCTTAAGGTGGCCATACACAGGCCGATAAAAGCTGCCGACAGGCTTTCCTGATCGATATCTGGCCGAAAGTCGGCCAGATGCCGATCGGGCGGGACTAAAAATCTAGTCAGATCGCAGCTGCGTCTGTTCATTGATGAGGTCCCGCGATCCGACCGCCGATATGGCCCCAGTTATGATCCGATCGTTAGGCCCTAGGGCCCACGATCAGATCAGCCAGATATCGCCCACCTCTCAGTGTATAGCCACCTTTATTGCTTGGCCTAAGGTCTAAACAATCTAATCAGTCTATATTGGCCATAAAAAGGTTGTCATTCCAGATAGAGATCTTAAGGTGGCCATACACTGGCATATTTAAGCTGTAGATTCAGGTCCTTTAGACTGATTTGGCATCTTATCTGCCTGTGTATGGGGCGCTCCATATCCCATCTGATGTGGTCCTTATCCTGTTGGTTCCATTTCCCTTAATTTTTTTCAAAATGCATCAGTTAATAGTGCTGCTGCACCAGACTTCTGTACTGAAATAAGTTTTTCCAAAAGCAAACAGATTTTTTATATTTCATTTTGAAATCTGACATGGAGCTAGACATGTTGTCAGTTTCCCAGATGTCCGGAGTCATGTGACTTGTGCTCTGATAAACTTCAGTCACTCTTTACTGCTGCACTGCAAGTTAGAGTGATATCACCCTCCCACCCCCCAGCAGCCCATCAGCAGAACAATGAGAAGGCAACCAAATAACAGTTCCTTGGTAGATATAAGAACAGTACTCAATAGTAAAATCCATGTCCTACTCTGACTTCTTCAGTTACATTGAGTAGGAGCCATAGCAATGAAACAAGTTGGCGCTATAGAAATACATGTTAATAATAATAATAGTAATTGCCTGTCAGAAAGCAGTTCCATCCCTAAAGTGCTGGCTCTTTCTGAAAGCACATGACCAGGCAAAATTACTTGACATGGCACCTACACACCAATATTACAACTTAAAAAAATGCACTTGGGTTAAGAATGACATTTTATATTGTAGAGTAAATTATTTGCAGTATAAACAGTGTAATTTATAAATAAAATCTAGTCAATAAAAATCATAACAGATTCCCTTTAAGGGGCCTTTCAGAGGTGCAAGTCTTTGTGGAGTGTATGGCAGACATATTTAATAATGTAATTTCAGGTTACATCCCTCAGTGAGAAGTTCGATCCCCTCTTACCTCGTAATTCAGAGTGCACTGAAACCTTCTTTCTATCAGACATACTTTGTTCTTTTCACTTCGCTGCCTACAGCAGTCTGATAAAAGAGGTAAAAAAAGGCTTTTAATCAATTACAAGACTTCCCACTTGCAATATCCCTCTCCAGCCCATGTTAATAAGTTTTATGAGAGATAAGGATGATGAGTTCACTTTGATCTCCTACTGTGAAAAATCCACTGTAGAGGAATGTAGAACTAGATAATAAAATCATCTACTGGCAATCAAACATTATTTTCAAGATTCAAGCACATCTATCTGTTTCAAGAACTCTTTTTGGAAGAAATATATCAGTAAAGCAGGGCAGCTTCACAAAGGCAGCAAAACATAAATACAGATGGAGGGAGCTTTGTTTTGACATTGCTTATGTTGACATTGCTTATTCCTTGTGGCCATGGGCCAGATAAAAATGCCTTGCCATCTAGTAAGTAGACCTTAGATCTGCTTTAGAATCAATACAATACTTTTTTGCTTTTCCATTGACGGGATATTTAAATACATGCTATATCTTTCTTCTAGTTCTTTAAGCTCATTTTGAAAAAATTTTTATAAATTAAGGATACAGTATATAGAGTCATATTTATCAAATGTTAGAAATAAAGCTCACCATCGTTCACCAGTAATTTTCTGTTCACTTATATGGCATTTTTAAGGCTCATAATTATCACAGAGTAAACTCTCACTTCCTCCTTTGATATGTCCCTAATATCCATACAAGCTAACAGAGAGGTGTAACGTTTCCTTGTGGTGACCTACAAACTCTGTTTTAAAAGAAAACTAAATCTTATCAAAGAAGTAGGGTAGAGATACTGCACATTATGTTTTGGGCTTCTGTGCCAAGTCAAGTCAACCACAGCCTTTTTGCAGTTTACATCCAAAGATGCCCAAAGTAGTTCCCCATCTTCTTTTCTACTGATTCAAAGTACATGCTCTGGACTGCTATCACTTACCTGAGCTTAGTAACTGACTCATAATAACTGCATATAGAGAATATAAAAGTCAAAATAAAAAGCCCACTTTGAAACATAAATGATGCCCCTAAAATATCACAGGAAGTTGAAAACACAGCTGTGAAATGTGACTAATCTTATGTTTTTGCTTACAAGTGCCATAAAAAAACATTATGTTCAAAACTACTCCCCATGTGTGGGGTTTGGGCTTTTACTGTATTGAGTACCTGATATGTATAACAGTTTCCTGCATGGTGGCATTGATAACTTGGCCCCAGGAAGTATTTGGTAATGGTAGAATTGTGTTATATCTATGGCTTTTTTATTTAGGACCTCTTCAATGTAATATGCAGATACATGCCTAAAGGTGGCCATAGACGCACAGATAATATTGTACGAAATTAATATTCGTACGATATTCGGTGTGTGTATGTTGGGAAATGAGCCAACTGATATAGTCACAAGATTATGATATTGGTTGGCTGGTTGATCGGGCTAGATGGAAAATTTTGATTGGATGCCTTTGAAAGCACCCTTAACATCGCCCATTATTAGTGCTGAATCGTCAGATGCAGGTAGAATTCTATTGTTTCTACCTGTATATTTAACGATTCAGCTCTACATGTGTGTGTTGAAACAAACGATTTTTCTTGTAAAGATCTTTTTCCAAGAAAGATTGTAATTGTTATGTCTATAGCCAGCTTAAATGCTAGGCTGGTTTCAGCAGAGAGTAAGCAAAAGAGAAGGTTATTTAGTTTTTTAATGTTTAATAGATGTCAAATTTTTTAATACACATGTTGCAGTGTTGGACTGGCCCACAGGGATACCAGGAAAACTCCCGGGGGGCCAGGTGTCAGTGGGTCCTCTTGCTTCTAACAATTTGGCCTATTTCATGTTCATTCCCTATTTCTTTATGTGGAAAAAGAGGCTTAATAATGGAAGAATAGAGTAAGTAAGTATATCTAAAAGAATAGGAGAATAAAGAGGTTAAGTGAGGAGAGAAGGAATAATAGTTTGGAAAGTTGGGCCCCTGGTCTAAGGTTTTCTGGTGGGCCCCTGGCATCCCAGTCCGACACTGACATGTTGTGCTTTTTGTTATAGCAATCAAAGTAGTCATCACAGGTAGGCTAAGGATTCCAGAACACTAAGGGGCAGATTTATCAAGGGTCGAAGTGAAAATTTGAATTAAAAAAAATTGAATTTCAAAGTAATTTTTGGGTACTTTGATGTCAAGGATTGGGTAGGTGGCGCTGTAGAGACAGCAGGAGGAAGGCAAGTCCTTTAGGCTACGCCTACGGGATACAAAGGGAAAGTGCAGGAACAGGATGGATTGGGCGAAGATCAGGACTGGACTAAACAGGATGGAGAGGGCGAAGATCAGGACTGGACTATCTAATTGGCGAAAGTTCAATTCAAATTGAAAAAATTCAATTGAATTTAAAAGTTCAACCATTTGAAAATCGAAGTACCTTCTCAAATTTGACCCTTCACCACCTTAAACCTGCCGAATTGCTGTTTTAGCCTATGGGGGCCCTCCTATAACCTTTATGGAGTTTTTTTGCAAATTTTTAGAATGCAATTTTTTTTTGAGGAAATTTTTCGATTTGTTCGAATCGAACAATTAAATCAAACAGTTTGAACAATTTGAATTCAATCGAAAATTGACCTATTCCACCGAAAAAAAAAATTTGACTATAGTTCTACTTCAAAATTCGACACTTGATAAATCTGCCCCTCAATAATTAATGCTTTGGTGTCTAACCTGACATCTTATGTCAGAAACAGATTAAACTGGCAATACACAGATAAGTTTAAGATGATTATTTGTCCATTATTTGTCCATCTATAGACCTACCCTGACTGCCTTCCCAACAGAATTCTGGACAAAAACTAGTCATCAAAGGAGGAGGTAAGTCCACCACTGCCTCCTCTGATTACCAAGTTTTGGCTTTTAAACTCGTTTATATCCTTTTATCCTTTTGGCGCCTCTGTTCTTTCTATAGTCATCAAACAGGTTTGAAACTCCCACTTGGGGTCACAAATGATCAGATTAAGGCCAGCATGTAGGTGTCAAGGCCCAGCAGCCATAGATATTTTGGCTTTGGGACCAAGGAGGAAGCTGCTATGATGTTTGGGGAACCAAAAGGGTTAAATAGCTCAAGGTAGAAGGCAAAGAGTCAAGGGCAGGCAGCAATCAGCAAAGTCAGGAACAAAGCAAGAGGTCAAAAAACAGGAATCAGTCAAAATACACTTCAGGAGTAGAACCTATATTTGGGAATTTATCCCAGAAACTCTGTCGCCTTTTATTACAAATTTTGTGCCACGACCGTGCACAATGACATCATGTGCAGAGCACACTAACATCACAGCACTGCTGTGCATGAATGCTATCATTTTGGAAGTGGGCCAAAGAGGTGAAGAGCACCTTTTGGGCATTCCTCACAGTAGGTGGCCTCAACAAACAATGAATCTTCATGTGTATGGCCAGTTTTACTTGACTTGTGGACTAACTTCTCCCTCAATTTCGACTTAGAACAATGTTGAACCAAGGGATTAAATCATTATAAAGCCATTTGAAATGAAGATCCATTGTAAAATGCCTTCCCATATCATTTTCTATGACTGAACATATATTAATAGCTGGGTTTTCCCTTAACAGATGTAGTGAGAGAATGTAATTCATGATATAACATAAATGGAGTCTGGTTAAAGAGAAAATGGCATATATTAACATATGTTACAGTTCAAGTGTGTTTTTCTCACTATCTCACTCTATAGATCATCCAAACTGATACATTAGAATGTTTCCCCTCCTGGTTATTATCATCTCATCTCTTCAAGTTCTATGTCTTCTGTCTCACACAATGGACATGGTGTTTGTTTCAGCATCAGTTTGTCACCATCACTCCTTGTAATTGTCCTTCACCTGGTGATGCTATTGTTCCTCTCTTGATTCCTGCCATGACTTCTCCTTGCACAGTACATTTGCAGTGCTTGAAATCCCGCCAGCATAGCTACTACCTCAATTACTACCACATGCTACTGATTTTATGGCTAGCACGTGGTTTAAAATGACATAAACTGTTATAGTTCACTCCATGAATCCAAGTTCTTCAGCCTGCTGCTACAGAAACAGATACAATAGCATTTGGAAAATAGCTGTAGCACGAAGAAAAAAAAAACAGCTTTTGCTGTCTTGAATAGCATTAGGTATTTTGGAAGAAAAATATGGAAATTCACGTTAGAGTAAATATAGCCTGTGATTCCCCGGCTGTCATCAAACTACGACTCATTAAAGAAAAAGTCCCAATGGGGGATACGTTTTCCTTTAAATGCCTGGGAGGGGATTGCAATTCTGCCCACACATGTGGAATGGGAGATACGACCTTTCCAGGAGGTGCATGGAATAACTGTATGAATTTATGGTTCTTCTAGAAGACTCTCCTAGTTAAATGATGAGCTGTGCCTGATACAGAGTGCATTCAGATCTTATTTATGTCTGCAGGAGAATCTTTCTAAGGTCTGAGGAACTCTCATCTCAGGCTAGACACAGTAACACTGTCTGTTGCTTTGCAAAGGGCAATGGTGGTTCAGATTAAATATGTACAGGAATTGCTCCGTATAAAATTAAAAACTGGGTGTATGGATTAATTGAATTTTTTTTTTATTGTTTTCAATATAGTTAGTTAGCCAAAAATGTAATGAATAAAACTCACTGATTTTTGAAGGAACAGTTCAGCGTAAAAGTATAAACTGGGTACTAACTGTGTGCTAGATTTGTGGCAAGGACAAGGCCTAAGGTGGAAATTTTTAGGAGTGGAATTCCTGTAGCATAATCCCCAATGCTCTTGAGCATGTGTTTAGGGGCAATGTGCCCATGAGGCTGGCAGGGGCTAGGACCAAGCAGCCAAGGGCTGTGGCTGTGCAAAATAAAAAATGTTTCTAATATAGTTAGTTAATGTATAAAGGCTGGAGCGACTGGATGTCTAACATCATAGCCAGAACACAACTTCCTCTAATCAGTGGAAACCAAGAGGGCTGAAAAGCAGGAAGTAGTGTTCTGACTATTATGTTAGATATCCAGTCACTCCAGCCTTTATATATTAAATTTTTGCCTAACTAACTATATTAGAAACATTTTTAATTTTGGACAGTCTATCTATTTAACCAGTTTTTATTTTTACGATGAACTGTTCCTTTAAAAATCAATTAATTTATGATTAAATATAAAACTACAGCTGTTGAGTAAAAAATACATTTTGTGGCTATATTACATTTTTCGTGCCTGTTGGGGCACTTACTCATGAGCCAATAAGTAAGTGCCCCAACAGGCATAAAATGCATTAGGCCGTTGTCTATCATGTCCTAAATAAATACTTTGTAATTTTACTACTTTTGACTTTTGGAGGGACTCATACCTGATGTTTTTACTTAGAGCTTTATATGGTTTTTACACATTTACAGGTAGGTTCATTGCTGATAAACTTGTATTACTGGCTCTAGTTAGCAATTTGCCGGCTAGGCTAATCAAATACCAGACGCATGGGATCCCTAGTAATGGACAGGCCACCGATACGGCTCACATATTTGAGTTCATTTTCCATAGAAATGTTGTCTTGTGGAAAGGTGTTTAATAATGATAAGAGCAGTACATACTGTATGGCATAAAGGCTACTTTCTTTAGATAGAACTCCTAGAGGGGTGCTGTCTGCCACTGCAAGGAGAACATGGAGTGACTAAAGGATTGCCCAAGCATCTAAATGTGGCCATAAAGGGACTGAAAAAGATCTGCCGACATTGTCTATTTGCCTATGTATGGGGCCCTCCGAGGGGCAGAAAATTGGGCAGATAATCTGACAGGTTTAAAAATCTTGTTGGGTTGAGGAATGCATTGACTTATTGTCACCGCATTGACAGTGTTCACTTCACGAAACACCAGCGAAAATCCGCTGCTGTGGGGAAAAAAATGAGACACGCCGATAATGACGCGGCGCGCGTCTAAATTGACGCGACACACGCCAAAAAAGAGACGCGGGCTGTTTCTCAAATTTTTCACCAAATTGGGAATTTCTTTGGAAATTCGCTAATTTTTCGGCGAAACAGGATAGATTTGCCCATCATTAGTGTTCACCCAACAGCCTGCTTGTCCTGCAAATATTGCCTAACCCAATGTGAGCATACTGTATAGGTAAAAGATCTGCTCATTAGGCTACCTTAGCCTAAAAGTGAAGCCAGGTGCCTGATCAATCCTCCCTTGAAGAATCGGCAGCATTACAACAAGGGTTACCCTAACATCGATGATTGGTGTTAGTCCTTAAAGGGTTCAGTTCATAGAGAGATTTCACAAATATGATTTGTTTGTAGGCACACCTGTGTTTAAATACACTGCCATAAAACAGAAGAAACTGAATCCCGCAAGCTTACAGTGGTGAGCTGCAGTTTCACTCTTTGATAAATATTCCTTAAATTTCTTACAGCAGAAATCTTTCCTCATTTCTCTCTTTGCTGTATGAATCATTTAATTTGGATTGGAACCCAGTTCTTTCACTCCTTCAATTCCATTTGAAACTGGGTACCATTTCCCCAAACCTACAGCATTTCAGTGGAATCTTGGCATTTCATGGAATTGCATCATTAACTAAATACTCCAAATGTAGAGTAAAGACGTACAGCCACAGAAGCCCAGTGCTTCTCTAAATGATGATTATACCTCCATTATTTATGGATATCTCTGTGTTATCAGTAACAATTCCTGTTTTCATACTACATAATTCCATCTGACACAACTGTTTGTTGATTCCTGGTTTAGGAAGCCCTTGACTACTTCATTCCCATTCTCAAGCTACAGCACAAGAATTTTGATACTGATCCAGAACTAAATACTGTATATTGACCCAACCACAAGTTAAAAACACACTAAAACTCAAATAAATAGAACATTTCTTACTTGGCTTCAAAGAGACTGGCTATGTAACTGTAGAGCACTTTGAATTTAAAGCATTTTTTTCTGATTACATGCTCAAGCTAACAGAGGAAATATACACCCCTATACACATACATGTGCTGGCATATAACATGGAACCTTATACAGGAAAATGCACAAAGCAAAAATGAACTAAGGAAGTGCCAAATGGTGACACATCCAATCTCATTCCAGTGATGAATGTTAAAGTGTTCCATTACTTTATGGGATATTGGATAAAATATAACCTTTCTGTATCTCTGCTCACTCAGCTGTTCTGTGTTTCTGCCAGGATCTCACCACTTGGTCAGGAAAAAGCTGTATGACATAATCTTATGTGGGTACTTGGCACCAACCATATTTTTGTCAGAGTGGTGAGCTTCTGAATTCAGGGCATCAGAAATTGAGATCCATGGACCTTCTCTTTTTCTCTTTGTATCAGGGAACCTAATGATATCATGTACATGTTATACTTGTATCTGTTTCTTTCCAACAGCCACCTTTGGCATTGGACCTTGCCCTCAGCTACTTAGGTGCCACCAGGACGCACAAAAATCCAGTGACTCCCAGGGGCATGCAAGGGTGCCTCATGTATACTGCTGGGAAGGAGCCAGTGAGGATAGAGCTGGACGTTGTCAGACAGACTGGATCAGAAACAGATAGCAACTGTATCGGGAGGCAACATCCAAGGGGTCGGAGAGCAACTGGTTGGGGATCACTGAGCAAAGGTATCAGAGACTGCATATAATTCTGCAAGACACTGGTACAAACTAGGGAAGAAGAATCTTGCCATACTGTTTTTGTCTCCAGCTCTCAAACAGGACATTATTGAATTGGAGAAGGGCATGAAGACAGGCTGGCCAAGTTGGGATTGTTTTTTGCTGGAGAAGAGGCACTTAAGGGGTGATTTTATAAAAAAAAATGAATAAAAATATAAGGGAATCTTATAATATTTTCTCAAATGCTTTATTTACTGCTAGGTCCTTCCAGCTGACATGAGGGCACCAATCAGATTAGAAGAAAGGAGGTTACATCTAAATATTTGGAAGGTTTTTTTTACAGTGAGACCTGTGAAGATGTGGAATTCTCTGCCTGAGAGCAAACACCCTGATACCATTCAGTTACCATTCAGTTATTGATCAATATAATAATATTTCTATTATTGACTTCTGTTCATAAATGTCTACAATGAATATCTACCATTTGTTACTCAATATAATAAGCCAGCTATACTTGCATATACTGTACGCTCTTTTTATTTCTGCTCATAAATGTCTACAATGAATATCTACCATTTGCTACTCAATATTATAAGCCAGCTATACTTGCATATTCTGTATGTATATTGTATTTATGTTCATAAGAACCTTTAGCCTTGCATGTTGTACTGATTAGTCATTGTGCATTATTAACGCCACTTTGCACTAAATAAATACTAGAGTAACAAATGTCATGCATGCTCGCCCAGGCTTTTGACTGAATGAAGGGTTTGTTGTAATAAAATGAAGAAAATCTTGATGATGTGGAAATATTTCTCTAAGTGGAATGGCGTGTTCTCTTGCCCTATACAAAACAAGAGAGAGCAAACAATTGTAACAGGGGAAAAAGTTCTGATTGCTCACTAAGCCTTACCTCAAACTCTTCGGGGTTGTTTCCGTGCTGGAGTAATTTATCTACAGAACACTGTAGGTGCATTTGGCCAACGTTCCAAATGAATCATATACTTATGATCTCTCATTACTCTTGGATGATCTGCGCTGAACTTTAAGGGAATGGTTTCAGCTGGACCTCTGTCAAGGGTAGCTCATAATGTTGCAACACACACTTGTGAATTTTAAAGCTTATATTAGAAATGACTTACTTCTGGAGGAACAAGAAAGGTAACCAGGCAGGGCAAAAACAAACATCACGTTCTATAATAGCTGATCTAAAGCAATCCATACAGTCACATGAGAGAACGCGTTATTAAACACATGGTATACCATAAAATTGTTGGGAAAACATTTTACTATTAATAACACATATAAATTATTGAAAACAATGAGAACGTTGACATACACGGAGCGTGCTGCCAAACATTGAGGCCAATGCCTATTTCTGGCACATAGGCAATATGGCACCGATTCAAAAACATATATTTTCGTAAGGAAAGAAAGGGCATTAGTTAAATCAGGTTTTTCTTTTAAACCAAAGAACTAAAATCTGTTTAATTTTTTTTCTGGAAATGTAATTTATCAGCATTTTCTTCTTTTTAAAAAAATTAAATTAATTTTAAATACAACAAGGCTACAGAGCATTCATTTTACTGCACTTTACTGCAAGTTTTGTAATTCACTTTAAAAAAAAAAAAGAAAAATCTCTTTATGTACATTTATGTTACTTCGAAATGTCCATTGGCATAATTAGATACAGAAGGTTTGGGTTGCGCTAACTTTCTGTGTTTGGGGAATTTTGAAGATTTAAAGTAAGCCCCTAAGGAGATTAACTACTAATAGGGCAGATATTGCACAAACTTAGACATCAGGGAAGCAAACATGAAGTGAATAATGGGGGTACCCCCAGGGTAAATTGTTGTATGAAACATGCAATGGTCAATGTTTTCACAGAGTAATTATTATGGGGTTTATCATGTATATTAATCTATTGGTGTGACTTTACTTGTTCTTGCTCTCTGTTCTCTGCATTGTTGTGCCAGTTGATCTTTTTTTCTGCACAAAAAACCTGTACTTAACACATGCTTCTATCTCCTTCTACTTACATCCAGAAATGGAATGGGAAGGAAATGTCCCTCCCTCTTCTTTGAAGTGAAATGAGGGAGAATGGGCTTTGTATAGGTAACTTCCCTATTCCCTCTGGGCTGACTATGCTGAGCAGAATGGACTAAGAGATTACTTTCCACCTGCAACCTGTTTCTCCAAAGCTCATAAGCAATACTGACTACCATGGTGCATTAGGGATAACCCTTTATTGTATCTCATATAGAAAGCAATAAGATAAAAAGCTCTCCCTATGGCAAAAACTGGTGGGGACATTTATCGAGCAGCACCCAACTAACTTGACCAGTGTCTACTGTAGGCAGAACGTTTCCCTTGCTCTTCCATGGGAAGCTAGAGAAGACATGGCAGCCCATAATTGCAAGATTTTGTTGGGAGAGCCTTACTTTGAGATGTTTTAGTTGCAACAAAAGCCTTTTTGAACAGAAGCTATTTGTATCAATCAAAATGTGCAACTTGTAGATATCTTATTTCGTCTAGTTATATGAATGAGTTATAGTTCTTATGAAGCCCTGGAATATGTAAATACTATATAAAGAAGGGATACAAAGCATATACAGGTATGGGATCTGGAAACACAGAAAGCTCCGCATTATGGGAAGGTGATCTCCCATAGACTTCATTTTATCCAAATAATTCAAACTGATTTTCTCTGTAATAATAAAACAGTAGCATATACTTGAGCCCAACTAAGATATATTGAATCCTTATTTGAGGCAAAACAATCTTATTACATTTATTTATTCTTTAAATGATTTTTAGCATATTCAAGGTATGGAGACCCACATTACGAAAAACACCAGGTCCCAAGCATTCTGGATAACAGTTCCCATACCTTTGACCTTAAATACATTATTTTACTCCAGAGCGCTATAACTAATAATAATATTTAAATAATCTAAGCAATGAAACTACAGTATGTTTTGTGGGATGTTAGAGTTCGGCCACGGGCACTGGAGATTACCAGGCTGCTTCTGGTAACTTTAAGAGGCAAAATATGGCTGCATAAGAAGTGGCTCTCTACTGGCATGTTAACATGTTAAGCCTGATACTCTCCTGGCCCATATGTTTTTCAAGTGAACACTATAAAAGTTATTGATTCTGCTAAGTGATTTTCCTGTCCGCTTATGTGAAGTAGGATCCACATACACCAATTAATTCTGCATGTGTTAAGAGCTGAAATTTCATCTTTTAAAGCAGACTGCACTAGGTGATGTTATATCCCCCACAGACAGCATCAGACTGGAGGCCCGGTGGCCCACTGGGGCTTCCACCATCTAATTTTTACCTAGTGTCCCACGGCCCAGTTTGGTATCACCCTAGTTCTAAACTCTAGCAACACTTGGAATTGTTAAACCTCGCAAATGAATATAAATAGGAATTGATATAAAAGGAATTTGGAGCAGATCTTTTATGAGCTGGAATGAATTGTTCCATGATGGAAAATAATGAACATTAATTTGAAGAAGCTTCATTTGAAGAAGTTTTTGTGTGTGCTGGTAACCACCTTTGTTTATATATATATATATATATATATAGTGTTCAGTGGATGTCCTTGAGAAAGGTCCTAATGAGGACCGAAACGTCGGACATTTATGACTTATTAATAAAAGATTGAAGAATTTTATATGGGAGTGCTGGTTCTATGAAGCTATACAATTATATATATATATATATATATATAGTATATATACAGTATATATATATATATATACTGAAGTAATGGAATTCTTAATGAATCAGATGAAAATTGAGCGTAGGACTGGCCAGATATGGGATGACTTTGACGTAGTTGGCCAGCTTAAATATATTGCAATATATGGACAAACAATCCCTGTTGTTTAAAGGGTAAGGCATTTTTTAGTAGCTGTATGCACAGAATGTCTCAATGTCTTAAATATATTGATAATGGGTTGAGTGCAGAGGATCTTGCATTTGTCTATATGTATTTTGTGGTCACAGCCTCATTGCACCCCCGCCTAATGGTTTTAAAAATTAGTGGTGAGCACAACTTTTTCTTGTCTGTTGTATTTATATATATATATATATATATATATATTTATATATATATAGACCCATAAGTATAATGGCCCTTATGGCTTCATTCCTGTCAAAGGCTCCTTTCCCTGTTGCTGGGTTAACCCCATGTAACATAATATACCTTATTTGTATACTCATTTAATTGGCCCTAGGTTGATGATCATATCCTGCATCACTGTAACAAAGTGCTTTGCAGGGAGAGGTCCTGTAACACCCGCCACTGGTTTTGTGCAGGTGCACGTCGAAACGCCCATGCACGTCAAATTGGACACCCGTGTTGGAATGGAAGCTCATGCCAAAATACTTAGGAGCAATGACCTCTAATTTGGGCAACCATATCTAGTTTTTCTCTAATTTGGGCACCTAGCTTCCTGTTGGTCCCTGATGTGTCTTCCTCAGCCTGCTCTTGATTGGTTCCTGTTCCCTTAAATACCTTCCTCTTCCTCCTCACATTGCCCAAGCTGGCTTCAGTTCCTACTGTTTAAAGCCCTGGTTGTAAGAGTTTCCTGGTTTTGACCCTGTGCCTGTTTTCCTGACCTCAGCTACCTTCCTCCGGATCCAAGGTAAACAGATTGTTATAGGTCCTTCCTCTTTGGCCTACAGCTGTTGATCTGGGTGGAAGGTCCCCTGAGCCTGGAGTCAACAAGGCCCCAGAAGTGGTAGGCCCTAAAGGTACAACCCCTTGCTATATGGCACCCACAAATTAAGAAGTAGGAGCAATAAGGGGGTTGCTCTTGCACTTATTTCCCCAGTCATAGTAAAGGACCCCTAAAGTATTGACCTAAGAGCTTGTTGGCTATCCTTAATCCTCAGAACCATCAACAAGATTTCCCCAAACTTTAACCTAAGTTACACAAATTAAAGATTTTTCAATGTATCTGTTCAGATAGAAAGAGAAGGCTGGATGGTAAACTTCTGCCAAAGGATAAGGGTAAAAAAGTGTCATTTATGAGAAGGAGATGAAGTTGTTACATTTGGTAAGTCTTGAGAATTGTTTGGGGAATTCTCAGACATGTAGATTCTGGTGCTACACATCTCACATTGATGCTTGTCTGAACAGGACCTGATCCTAATAATGCAGTACGCTACTTAATGCCAGCCCTAAATAGCCATGTGGAAAGATGCTTGTATCCTGGATGCCTGACACTGTTAAAGTTACTAAATATTTTTAGTGGCCCTGAACATGTGAAAGTTAACACCACTACCCTCAGAGGCAGGCCTAGCCGTCTGGGCACCCTAGGCACCCAAGTCGGACAGCTCGCCCCTGTCTTCCGCTCATGCGTGACGGTGGCGCAGGCATGCGCATTAGCGGTGTTCATGTGCACATGCGCATTAGCGGTGCGAGCGTGTGTGTCAGCGGCGTCCAAAAGCGCTCGTGAGCTGAAGTCTTGTACCAGGTCCATTTTAGGGGTAGGCAGTAGAGGTAGCTGCCCAGCGCCCCCCAATCTTTGCGACCTAGGCAGCTCTTCTGCCTACCCCTAGTTCCAGCCCGACTACCCTCTATGCATGCAGCTAATAACTGCACATAACTTTCATTGTTCATAATCAACCATACTCATTTTCTCACCTATCACAGAAGGTCAGCCACCCAACAGATGCAACTGCCAACAACCCATTTCACTACAATTCCCAGAGCCTAACCTTCAGGAAATGCCACATTTTAGACTGTAAGCTCTTTTTGGTAGGGCGCTCTTCACCTTTTATATTGGTTCCATTTTGTTATTCATGCAATTTTGTATAAAACCATTTCCTGTTCATTGCTGTTGGTGCTCTAAAAATACATGTTAACCATGATAATAATAATAATAATGCCACCAGCTTGCCCCCCCCTACTGTCACCATCTTCCCCTACTGTTGGCATCTTGCCTTACTATGCATAAAACTGCTTTTAAGTCCAATTACATTTTAGGCCTTAGATATGTATCCCTATTTGAACCAATTAAACACTCCCTGACTGCACTGTTTTGTAAAATTACGAATAGCCTGTAAAAGATATACTTGTAAGTTGTCACTAAAAACAAAAATGTCATGACCCCTGGTTTTATCAGGGTGTTAGTAGTCAACTTCTAGTTCCATGTAGAAAAGCACTTGGCCTCTGCCCACCTTACTCTATATCAGGGGTCCGCAAACTTTTTTTTACCCATGAGTCACATGAAAATATAAAAAGAGTTTTGGAGCAACACAAACATGCTAATTGATAATGTGCACTGGCAGTCTACATGAGTCTCTGTTTGACAGTATACCTCTGTTTTTATACAACCAAAACTTGCCTCCAAACCTGGAATAGAAAAATAAGCACCCGCTTTGAGGCCACTGGGAGCAACATCCAAGGGGTTGGTGAGTTACATGTTGCCAGCTGGGGATCACTGCTCTATATCTGTTAATCATAATATCCTTATAATGTTCAATACTTGGGGAATTATACTCATTCCAAATTTAACTTATGCAGAAAAACTGTTTAACAGTCACCATCCCCATGGCTTGATCTCCATGCATCTTCCTATGAGGTTATGACTTTACTAATGATTAGGAAATATAGGCAGATGCCTGAATTAAGCAAATAGTGTGCGAAGGGACGAAACCACAACTACTCTCCCTTGAAGCTCGTGTTTATTTACCCACTTTAGAGAGCAGAGGTGAAAAGTGCAACCAGAGCACTCCACAAAATAAATTCAATAAATAATCATGAAAGATGAATGACTTTTCGTGAAAAACAGTAACCACTTGAGGAGTCAACTGATGATTTGCCATTCTAAAACAGGGTAAATATTAGTTCAAAATGTCCTAACTAGTGGTCCTTTTTCAAATACCACACAAAACCCTAAGTAAACTGCTGGTAGTGCACTAATTGTCCATTTAGTGTGACAAGATTTCACAGTCGAATATAAGAACTGTTGATTCAGAAGTAGCAAACAAAGGCAGACGTTTGTTGCTGATAAGCATTCCACTTGAGCAGTGCTTCAGAAATGACTGATGAGAACCGCTTACAAGACACGCAATGAGTCAGTGCGCTATTTTGTAGCCCCTGCTATTATTTCATTTTACAGCTATTGTTGTCAAGTGGTCCTTTTCAATCTGGTGAATCAACAGACTGTGAGGATCGACATGCTCTTTAAAAGGTACAGTTGATACTAGCAAGAAAAAAAGATCTACAAACTCTTAGCATGGGCCAATCTCAGAGGAAAAATAATAAGAAGACATGCAAAAGAAAATATCTGGGTAATGAAAAGGAACGTTTCTGAATAACCTTTTGATCTGGAAAAAAACATTATAAAAAGATGCATTAAATAAATTGGGCAAACAGAAAATGTACCTATTGTCAAATCTGAAGAAATCGGAAGAAGTGGAATTTAAAATATACGTTAAAATGTTTTGGGCAACATATATTCTTGATCAGACTTGGCAAGCAGATAAGGAATTGTATTGTAGTGGGAACCTGGTATTCCAAATATAGTTGGAATAAGAAAAAATGTCTGCATAACTTGCTGGTTCTGTGTGAATATGTGAGGATGATAAAGAATGGTCCTAAAGAGTAGGAGGTGGATGGAAGTGGTCTTACCAAGACCATTTTTGGTGGAAGAAGGTGGAAAGTAAGACTTAATGGGTAGAAGGTGGAAGGTGAGACCTTAAAGGAGGTGGAAGTTGTGGAAGAAGTGGAAGGTGAGACCTTAAAGGACATGTAAAGCCTACATTTTCCAACCATGTTTATAAATTGGGCATACCTTCCCAGTCCAAGTCACATCATTTGTACTACATATACTGTACACCCAGGACATGTATGCTGTAAAGTTCAGGCAATGCAGAATACAGGTTACACAGGCACAAAATACTTTGATAAAAGGTTCTGCTGGAGTCGAGCACTGTAATAGTTAAGCTTAGCTCAGGAGAGGGGGTTAGGAGATAAAAAATAGGAGCAGACAGCTAGAGCAGAGTTTCTATGGGAAGCAGCAATGTTATCTTTTCATTGGCTGTTAGACTGGAGGGTGTGTTTAGTAGTCTGTGCCGAGAAGAACTAAACATGCTCATAAGTCAACAGCCAAACCAAATTCCTGGAGGAGAGGGCTGAGTGGGATAGAGGAGGAGGCAGATTTCTAAGTGATTAAGAGGATGCTGCAGCCTTACTGTTAACCTTTTAACAACCAGAGTGGCAGTTATATAAAGATTTCAAAGAGGCTGCTCACTGATTACATTTTTGAGGAGGGGGCATACATGTCCTTTAAAGGATGTGGAAGGTAAGACCAAAAAATGGTAAGGGTGGAAGGTAAGACCTAAACGTTAAGGGATGGAAGGTAAGACCTGAAGAGTAGGAGGTTGGAGGTAAGACCTAAAGGGTAGGGGTGGAAGGTAAGACCTAGAGGGTAGGGGATGGAAGGCAAGATATACAAGACACAGCGCTACAAAATATGTTGGTGCTATATAAATACATAATAATAATAGGAGGTAAAAGGTAAGACCTAAAGGGTAGGGGGTGGAAGGTAAGACCTAAAAGGAAGGGGATGGAAGGTAAGACATAAAAGCTAGGAGGTGAAAGGTAAGACCTAAAGGATGGGAGATGAAAGGTAAGATCTAAAGGGTAGGGAGTGGAAGGAAAGACCCATGGTCCCTGCAGACACAGTGAATCATAAATACATAGACAGGATGAAAGACATTTAAAAGTGAAACTGGAGTTATCTAATGTAAAGTGTTCCATAATGAAACAGTTTGCATAGTAACCAATTTGGTTTTGTTAATTACTTTACTAGATGTATGTGTTTCAGAATCTCACCACCCAAACATTTATACATCTTACCCCTTGGGGCTCATTTATAAACTTCACGTAGCATAGAATGATTTGGACAGTGAACTTATTTGCCCTGCAAGCAACGTTCCCTCCAATTCCTTCTTGGCTATGTATGCAGAAAAACATTATAACTTGTCTGTGCATTTTTAAAAACTGTTTGCTCAAGTAAGAATAAATGCAAAAATGGTGTGTTCTCACACAAAATCCTTTGTAACCACCACAATTTGTTTTGTGAGCCGGCTTCAAAATTTGTGTGTTTATGCAAGAGAACACAGTTTAGAGGGAACATTGCTTGTTGTGCTTGTTTATATTTATAAAAGTTGGGCAAAATTGGTGTAATTAATGTGGAAGCATAAATGAGAATTTAAATTTGCACTGTGATTGTCCCTAAGAGATTTTTAAATATGGCATAATTGCAAATAGCACAAATTTAGGCACACACTCTGGGGCTGATTTACTAAAGGTCGAATTCCGAAGTGGAAAATTCGACCATTGAATTAAAATACTTCTACTTCGAATATCAAAGTCAAAGGATTTTTCACCGAATTAAGCATTCCTGTGATCAAAGAAAAATCGATTCAAACAATCTTATCGTACGATCGACCGATTTTTCTTCAATAAAATAAAACTTAGAAAAATGGTCTAGAAGGTCCCCATAGGCCAACATAGCACTTCGGCAGCATTTATTTCGCAAACAGGATTTCACTATTCGACCATTCAAAACGAATGCTCGAAGTAGCCTATTCAATGGTCAAAGTTTTTGAAAAATGTACTTTTTGCATTTGAATATTCACTTCAACCCTTAGTAAATCAGCCCCTCTGTGTTCGAGTGTACACCACAATGTTGGTGCAGAAAAATATTTGCTAAACAGATTTCACATATTCGAGCACAATGAAAACACAAAGTGGCTACAACAAACACCCATTACATTTGTGAATATTTAATCTTTTTACAGAAAATTCACAGAAAAAAGAAAGAAGGGCACATCAGTGCAAATTTTTTGCATTTGTGGGAAAAAATTAACAAAACAATCATTTGCGAATAAATATGAGCTGCACTAACTTTATAAATGACCTTCTCTTGTGTCTATATATATATATATATATATATATATATATATATATATATATATATATAATACTGATAGGGTTCTTATCATATGGTGGAGGAAACCATAGGAATTCTTGAGTTAGTACCGATAATATTTTTTCTCCCAAAAATTAAAAATAAGATTTGCCATCATGGTGTAGTAACACTGTGAAGATGGTCATACACTTCCCTACTATGTCTGGCAGTTTAGACTATTTTGACCATGCATCTAACCATCTGGGCAAGTATATCACCTCAGAGTAGTCATTATGGAGCACAAGGGCATGAACCCATAAGTGCATACACCAGAGTTTGACTAAGAGGAGTTTGGTGAGGACTGAAATGAAATGAATGTGATACGGTCATCAGCAGATGTGTTGAGAATATTGCTTTGTCTCGCATCTCTGAACCTAGGTATATGTCTCAAATCCCTGCCATAATGCAACATAGGACTACTGTTATTTGCAACAGAGGAAACACACAGGTCACATGAGCAGTATGAAATGGGTTCCTCTATGCAAGTATCATAAAGTCACGATAAGTCTTTAACCCCTGCATGGGTACTGTGACTGTTTCTTTACAGTTCTTGGTGTGTTCATGTGCACTTGTGTGCAGGTATGTCTCTGAAAAAGCCTTGTGTCCATCTGATTTAGCAGCTTAGGAAGCTGAACACCAAATGGAATGCAAAGGATTTCTGTAGAACAAATCTCATGTGAGGGAAGTTACAGATTTGACAGACGCTGATATAAATCCCACTGTGGTTTCTCTAAGCGGATTTCTTGCAGGAAGTAATTTGCAGTCCTGCTAAGAGCAATTCTTCTATGTCTGTATATGGAACAAGAACCATGGATTTATGTGCTTGTGGCAGGAGCAAGAACAGATCAAGAGTGCAAACTGTGAGCTTAAAAATGCACTGGTTGTGACATAGAATATATAATCTATCTATTGAATCTTCAACTACATCATTATAGGAGCTGGACAGTATAGTTATAGTATAGTATAGTTGAGTTCTCCTCAACTGACCAGAAGAGCCGAAGGAACCTCCTGTTTTGTCTATACCCAATTAATGTGACTCTAAGCGAAGAAGGTAAAAAAGGTCTGAGAAATTAGTTTGTTCATTTCCAAATTATCTTTCTCTCTGTATAATTACTCCCTGATGATTACACATTTAAATTCTTCCCTATAAGTACAAATAGTAGATCAGTTATTCAGAATTCTGGGGACCTGCCAGATAATAAATTTTTCAGCGATTTGGATCTTCATACCTTAAGCCTACTAGAATAACATTTAAACATGTAATAATCCCAATAGGTTTCTTTTGCTTTCAATAAGGATTCATTATATCTTAGTTAAATACAAGGCACTGTTTTATTAAGGGGGTCCCCAACCTTTTTTCCCATGAACCATATTCAATTTTAAAAAGAGTTGAGGAGCAACACAAGCATGAAAAAAGTTCATGTAGGTGCCAAAAAGAGCTGTGGTTGTCTATTTGGTAGCCCCTATATGGACTGGCAGCCTACAGGAGGCTCTGTTTGGCAGTACACATGGTTTTTATACAACCAAAACTTGCCTCGAATCCAGGAATCAAAACATAAGCTCCTGCTTTGAGGCCACTGGGCGCAACATCCAAGGGGTTGGTGAGAACATGTTACTCACTAGTATTATAATTACAGAAAAAAGGAAATTATTTTTAAAGATGTGGATTATTGGGATAAAATGGAGTCTATAGGATATGGGTATCCTATAATTCAGAGCTTTCTGGGTTACGGGTTTTGGGATAATGGATCCCATACCTGTAGTAACAATATATTTGTAGGTTACCAAAAACACATTCAGGGGCCTATTTATTAAGTATACTTTGTAAAAAGATTAATGCTGAAAAAAGGTGGAAAAAGCTGTTTAAAATAAATGGTGAATTTATCAAGGTGTGTGTTTTATTTTACGCCGCTCCAGCGTAGACCTCACGTAATCTGTTAGTCAATGGGAAAAATTCAGATTGCAAGTAAGATCCAGTGGAAGTTGCTCTGAAAAGAAAAAACACATTAAAAAAAACCATGATGGATAAACGGCATATTTTCCCATAGCATGTACAAGTGGCTGATTACTTAACAGTGGATTTTTACACAGAGCTACACAGCCAGTACATGGCTTTATAAATATTTTATGTTTTACTATTTATTTACGATAAACAAGCCCCTAAATTTATCTAATACCAGTAGCTGACAAGGAAATGCTCATAAATAATAAACAAGAGCTCAGTCTGTGTACAATAGCATAAAAGAAAGAATACAAAATGGCAAGTCATCCCCAAAATAAAAATGTTCCTAATAAAATAAATAATTCTAAGCAACATTCCAATATACAGGAGACGAAAAATGTAAAAACCATAGTACATGGTTAATGAATGCAAAGTTGATTAAAATTGTGTCTTCTTTAATTAGGCAAAACATAATTTTTTGGAGTTGACATTCCCTTTAACTTGATGGATGAAACTAGATTTTTTCCTCTTACTTGTCAGAATATCAGATCGAGTTCTGGATGTCAGGTTCTCTGGTTGGCCCTAGGAGGCCCGCCCCGAAACCGCAGGGTTGTCAACTATAATAAGTGACCTTTTATAATGTATATTAACGTATAAATAATACAAATTTATTTGTTAGACACAATTTACTTGGAGCTAAGTACAGGCATTCGTACAGTTTAACCAGCAAATGAAAAAAAAATTCTAATGACAAACCGGCACTGCTGGAAACGACACAGCACCTCACTTTGTTTATTTCTTTTGGAAGAGATTTCAGTAGGTTTTCATATATTTTGTTTTTATACGCTCAGCACCCTCCATGTTTCTGTTCTCACTGAAAGAAAGTATTTCTATTTAAGGCAGATGTTCAAGAACCTGTTAAAGGACCACTACACCCTACATGCTTCTTCTTAGTACAGGAGAATCTCTCTGCTGGCACAGTTTTATTTTATTGTGTCTATCCATACAGGCAATGAGAAGACAGAGGAAGTTGTCCTTGGTAAGGAGAGTTTAATATACAGGCCCGAATTTGTGGAAAGCCCACAAAGGCTAGGGTGGAAGGATTTTAGGGACGGTATACCACCCAGCTGTGTCCAAGTTGGTTCTGAAGCACTGGGGAAATGCAGAATATTTGATAGTATTTTAAATTTTCCATGCACCAATCTTAAGTGTTCTGGATCTAAAGAAGGAAATTTGTGCATGTGAACTTATCAAGGGGAAGGTGGTTGGAGTGACGAGCAGCAGCGAGCCTAGGGGCGCGATGAGTAAATCTGTCCATGTCAGTATATATATCCCAATTTGACTTGTCATGTCTCAATGTCATTGGAGCCTGGCCATTGAGGCCATGCTGTCAGTGGGCTCGCAGGAGGTGCGGGGCTTGGTACAATTTTCGTACCCTGCTTCCCCAATATTTCCGCCACTGATGATTTTTTTTTTATTCAAAATTTCCCAGCTTAAATTTTCCAGATTTACAACCTTGTTGTAACCAAAATATTGAGACACGTGAAAAAATATAAATAAAAAGACAATAGAGTGATTTCCAATTAAAGGACATGTAAAGTCTACATTTTCCTACCAAGTTTATAAGTTGGACATATCTTCCCCCACCCAAGCCACATCCTTTGTACTGAATTTACTGTGCCCACTCCAATTGCCAGCACCATCACATTTTCCTAAAACGAATAGCAGCTTTCACCCGGCAGCCCTTTTACCTGTGATGCATCATCAGTAATATTGATATCTGCAAACAGGACATGCATGCTGTAAAGTTCATGCAATGCAGAGTGCAGGTTTACACAGCATACTTTGATAAAAAGTTCTGCTGGGGTTGAACACTGTAATGGTTAAGCTGAGCTTGGGAGAGGTGGTTATGAGAAAAAAAGATTTCACTGATAAAATGTTTGTGGAGGGGGTTTACATGCCCTTTATTCCTATAATTAATTAATTAATTAATTAATTAATTAATTAAAAATAGTACAAATCCAATGTTGAAATGTTACTGTTTTCTGCTGTATTTTTTTGCTCTGGAAGTTGTTTCTCTACTCATCTGACTGGCTTTCTCATTTCAGAACAACTTGTACAAAGATCTCTCTGGAGTTAAATACCCAGAAAGTAATTTCTGAATTGAGAAAGCCACTTGGAAGACTAGGGAAAGTCTTCAAGAGCAAAAAAAAATACAGCAAGTGCAGTTAATTTTTAAATTCAATACAATACAACTGTATATTTTCACATTTTTTTTCAGTCAACTTTGTAAAATTTGACTGAACATAATCTTCATTGTGATCTAGTTTAGATCCTTGAACTACTTTGCTGAGCAGATATACTGTGAACATATCCCTAAACTACAAGTTGTGTAAAAATGCAATCAATGATATTTACAATTATAATTCTTCGTACCACACAATTTAACATATATAGAATGTGGCTACAAAATTGGCACAGAACAGAAGAATAAGGAACAGAAGTCCTCTTGGTCTGTACATCTGCTTATGAGGAACTTGGACCAAGATCAAGAGCTGCAAATCAAGCATTACGTTGTTTCATCACTCTGTATCCTGGGAGATAATTATTTTTCTGTTATTCTTCTTTTCAGTTCTGCTCATATGCTGTGAAACTAGCACCTGATATAACAAAAAATGTTTAGAAGAATGCATCTAACATACTTGTTTAACATCCATTTGATGATGCCGGCAAATGAGTTGCCTTCAAACTCACATGGGGCTTCTTATAGAATACACCTAACTTTTCACTTCTTGATGGTCTTAAAATTATTGTTCTTTCTTTGGGGAGACTTCTGTATTTGATTCAGATTCCTGACAAGGGGATACTGATTTATTAATTTTCAAGTATTTTTTCAAGCTTGATTGTGAAAAATATTGATTTTAAGTATTTATGATTTTCTTTCTAATTTTATGAAATTTTTATGAAAAGACTCAAACTGTAAAAGAAAAGTTGTCTTAAGTTGCAAAAATTGCATTGATATTCCTTTTAAGGTAAAAAAAAAATTACAATCCTTTTTGCAAAGATTTGAAATATTTCAATGAAAATGTTTAGCTTGAAATTCTGTTGAAAAAGTTTCAAACTTTCCTGCCATTTGCTGCCATTAAATATGGTATGGAACAATTTATTAAAATTCAAGGCATTGTTTCTGCAATTTGAGAAAATTGCAGCCAATAAAAAGGGGATTGTGATACCGAAAAACATTGAAATACTTAAAATTTTCAATGTTCAATCAATGACTTTTATTCCAAAACACTCCATAACTTTTGTTTATCAAGCAAGAGTACACTGTATTTATTATTTAATTTATTATGTATATATATATATATATATATATATATATTTTTTTTTTTTTTATAAATTTTTTAAAGAATAGCTAAATATCCTTCAGCATGTAAGATATATCCAAATTTAGCATTTAATTGGCAACAGTTTTGGCTTAAAGGCATACATCTGTATGCAGCTGAGTTCTTAAGTAGCTGAAAAGCATTAATTTAGTAAAAGGTATTTCTCAAAGAGGTATGACACATATTAAAAGCAAGTACAATTTTTCCAGTTATCTCTATTATTCCCCCCACCCTGCAATTGGGCATAATTGTAGCTATTGCTAAGCCGCTATAGCCTAAAGATTCTGCCATCTGTAAACAAAATATGTATTGACATGTACATTTCTTGAGTGGTTTTGGGGCATGCCAATAAAGCCTACATACAGGCATAATTTCGTCTGTGGCCATGTGGGACTTCTGGTCACATTCTCTTTTTTGCAATTGATTTATGGATTTATGGAGATTTTTAAAAAAAAATCAATTACAGATGGCAAAATCACAATCTACTCATAATTTTTGATGAGTCTGACACATTTTGATTTGGACTCAAAAACTCAAATTGAGGCTTATACAACTTCCACTGACTTCTACATGAACTCGCCAGCTTCTGGCCTCCAATAGTCCATTAGAGTATTTTTCTTTGTGTGCCAACAAATGTCAGGCTGTGTCCCAACCTTGCCTGATCCATGTACAAGTTTCCCTTCTCGTGAGAATCTCGGCACATGAACTATCATAAAATTAACTTCCCACGTCATAAACTGTCTAAAACATGTGAACTGGACTGAAATGGATTATTGTGTATGGTACAGTCACTGCTTTCAATACTCCAGCAAGGCCAACTCATAGGTTCACCCCCTGTGTTTAGTGAACTTAATGGAGTCCACACCTCTCACACGAAAAAGAAAAAATGTTTCTTCAACTCTCAGGTCACCAATTTGCTGTTTAAACTGCTTTGGCAAGTCATAATATTCAACAGAAAGCAGTGTTTAATAAAATATACGGATACGTTTGCTTAAAGTTCCATACTTAAAATGAAAATAAAATCACTACTTAAATCATGAATGTAATTCTGCGGAATGAAATTGTGGCAGTGTTTCATATTCCCTTTCTAAATATTTTCATCTGTGTGAATGAAACGTCTGGAAGCGGTAGGAGCCTGAGGGGCCCATAACCACCAGGATAATTAGATAATTTCCTGACCTGGTCAGTGAATAGTTAACAGCATTGCCAAATAATCAGTAAAATATATAAGATATTGCACAATTGTTTTATTTTATGATCTGTATTTTTTTTATTACTGTGTAATTGGGTGTATCGACAAAGGGATATCCAATGCCGTGACTGTGTTCCAAGAAATGACTATAATGTTTAGTTTTATTTAATTTTCTCTTCTCTTTGGGGTAGTTCAATGATAATTTTACAGAATGAGGTGATTTTTATATTATTAGAGTATTCCTGGTGGTAGATATATGGCAAATAAAATAATATTGTGTTCAGTTGCTCAACTCTCTTGTGTAACTTTTGGCTTGGCTTGAAGACTTACACAATTTTAGTCGTAATCTAAAAGCAAACCGTGAACCTTTGATCATGGTCAAAAAGCAAATACTCCGAAACTCAAATCCGAGGAGAGATGACCTGAATCCTTGTTCTGTTGTATTTCATGTCTCTTTGTGCTTAAGCTTTTCAGCATCCTTCATTAGAATAGATTGGCTCTTCCAGTGTTCAGAAAAACTTAGCATGATGTACAAAGTATTCCTATATTAAAGATAGATTGATTGCACACATTGAAGACTTCTGAGATAAACAATACATTGTCACAATGAATCCTCCATAAATTGATACAATCTTATACAGTTAAGGGACATGTAATTCAGAATGCTCAAGGCCTGGGGTGTTAAGAATCTTTCTATAATTTGGATCTTCATACTTTACGTCTATTAGAAGATCATGAAAACATTAAATAAACCCAATAGGTTTTGCTTCCAACTTAGTTGGGATCAACTACAAGTTACTGTTTTTATTATTATTACAGAGAAAAAAGAATCATTTTCAAAGATTATTATTATTTGGATAAAATGGAGTCGCTGGAATACAGCCTTTCTGTAATTTGGAGCTTTCTGGATAATGGGTTTACAGATAATGTACCTTTACAATACAAACCCCCACCACCACAAGAATGAATAGCCATCATGGAGTATCTTCCAGAGGCATTTAATGCAAACATATGGTCTGTTGTTCTTTAAATGAAAAGAAGAACTTTAAGAACTGGGCATCTGGTGAAATTATAATCTTCATTGCTATCAAAATGTATTCCATATTTTGTTGTTCATCATTGTGTTATTACCCCAAAAAGTGTAGAAAAAGTAAAGGTGGCAGTCACATGAGAAGATCGAAAATAACAGTTACTAACTGTCACTAACCTCATTTCTTCCTAAAAAGTCTATTCCTAAAAGATCCCAGATTGTACCTTCCACTGATAAAGTGATCCACATATTGGTCATAAAGGATGCACCCTACCTTGTACTAATGATAAATGAGCCCTAGTGTCTGTAGGGCACTTAACCTCTGGAAATGATTGCAACCAGACCTGGAAAGTAGTTAAATATCCAGTTTCCACAGTCACAAAAAAAGGGGGACATGCCAGTTAAGAGCTGAAAGGCAGGTAAGACATGGACATACATGTCAATGCTTGAGTTCGAGTTTACCTTCACAACTGTGAGCATCATTCACACTTTAAAAGGCAAATCGGTACACAGGTGTGGGACCTGTTATCCAGAATGCTCATTGCCTGAGGGTTTCTGGATAATCGATTTTCTGTAATTTTGATCTCCATACCTACTAGAAAATCATATAAACATTAAATAAACCCAATAGGCTGGTTTTGCTTCCAATAAGGTTCTTAGATGGGATCAAGCACAGTGAAAAATGTAGTCATAGGCTTCTATTGCAATTCGGTAGGTCCAATCTGCCGAAGTAGGCAATCGAAGAAACGTAAAAAATAAAATCCTTCACTGATCGAATGATCGAATGATTGTATATTTGTCCATTCGACTCTATTTGAATGTTTTCGAACGTTCGACCATTCCCTATTTGATGATCGAATATGCCAAAATTCACATACTCGACCAAACGAAATCCTACGTTCGAACTTTGATCGAACTTCGAATCCTTCACGTGAATTTAGTACATCGGCCCCGATATGTTTTTTACACACTGCCTCTCTTAAGTCCTTTTTTTTAGCCCGTACACAACAAAGGCTCTTTACGATCCAACAATGGAATATTGCTCATTCTAAAATGGGGCTATATGGATCTTTCCAGACATTGTCAAATACAGTGTATTATCAATATGGCAGCTCATTCCATCTGACAGATGAATCACTTTCTACATGAAACACACCCCGATTAACAAAGTCACCTACTGTGTGAGTTGCTTATCTATACACGGTAGTCGTTGCCCTATTTCTTCTGTCATATGGAGGAAAGAAATGTAAGAGCACTTGGAAAATTAAATATTACACAAAATGTTGGCAGAAGTCCATGCAACTGATGTTCATATTCTTATAAACAAGACTTTGAGATTTTGTTAACAGCCCAGCAGTTCTTTATTCCATTTTCTTTGATGAATTCCTTATGGGATAGGTAACTGGTTCATGTTTAGATTAAATCATTGCGAGTCTACTGACTCTTATTTTCCAGTTGGTTTGTTGTTTAGTTTTAACACCTGCAAAAACAATAACAGCCATCAAACACCTGCTGAAATAGGCTGAGGTCAGCTTCTACAACTGAAAAGGAATTCAAGGGTGGCAATATCTTAAAACACATTTTTTTATGTGGAAGATGAACACATTAAAAGTTAAGAATAAACTTTCTGGTCTTCAAAAGATATTCAGACAACTCTTGAAGCTAACAGTTGTTGCTGCCACCTGCTTTTACACATTTTTTTATTATAATTATTAATAATAATTCTGGAACTGGCTATTTGAGGAGTGCTACATTAGTGTTCTAAGAGGTCTGTGTTTTAGTAACATAGTAACATAGTAAGTTAGGCTGAAAAAATACTCACGCCATCAAGTTCAACCTTTTTAACTTTTTTTTTTATTTTAACTGCCTAACTGCTAGTTGATCCAGAGGAAGGCAAAAAACCCCCATCTGAAGCCTCTCCAATTTTGATTCTATTCTATTTACAATTTGAACACCTGGTCTGCTGTAGTTAGGGGTCAACTGGAGTTGTCGGTAGACTAGTTTGGAGCCTTCAAGCCCCCCCTTTAGGTATGCCTATTGTTTTTGGGGAATGAGCAGCTTGCTGCTGTCATTAACCTTCTAAAGAAGATTGGATTGGATTGTAGATCATGGCTGAATAAAGCTAAAGCTGACATGAGGGGTGAGTTAATTTTTGGTGTTTTCTATACAACTTGTAATACATTATGCCAGAATGTATCTAGCTTTGTATCACTTTGGCTAGAAGCAATCCCTTCTAAAACAAAAATGGTTGCACCCTTAGCTTGGGGGCAAATTCACTAAAGTGCGAAGCGTCTAATGCTTGTGCTTATTCACCAGCGTGACATCAATTCGCAACTTCGCCAATTTACTAACAGTGTCCCTGGTGAAAATTTGCTAGCGAAGTAGATAGACTAGCGCAACTTCACACCCTTATGCCAGGCAAAGTTTCACACTGACGAAGTGACATAACTACGCTAATTCACTAAGATGACCGTTTTACTGAATGTTACCTTGTGTGCTAGACTTTAATTTGCCAGGTCAGAACTGTCGAAGTTCAATACATTAGATAGGCGTTTGAAAAAAAAACGCTGGCTTCTTACTTTTTCTAGGGTGATAGTCTGAAAAATAGCGTAACTTTTTGGAGGGTTACCCTCCTTCCCCCCTACATATGGCAACTCAACTATACAGTGGGCACATGTTTAGGACAATAGAACAACTTTATTTTATTTAATAAAGGTTTCCTGGAATTGTGTAGTATGTATTGGCTGTCACATATACAGTACTTCTATTATACGTTTAAGTTTGCGCCGTATGCAAATTAGGCATTTCTATCGTAAATGCACTTTGCCTGGCGAAGTAATGGTAGCGCAACTTCGCTAGCGTTCACTGCCCTGAGAGCAAATTACCATTTTAGTGAATTCATGGCGGGCTGGCGATAATTTGCCAATGCCATTTTTGGCGCTTAGTGTATTTGCCCCTTGGTGTAAAATACAAAGTTAAAAGGATGCCAGTAACCCAGGTTCAATTCCAGAATATAGGTTTCATCGCCTGAGAGATCCTGGGTGCTCTATAATTGTTATTAGACTGATTTCTCATTCCTGAGCCTTCTGCATTGACTCCTTACTACTCTGATCTCTGCCTGCCCCTGAATTTGCCTGGATACCAACCTTGATCTACTTAAACCCTTGTGTACCATGTATTGAACTATTTCCTGTCTGCCTGCACTCCAGCTTCCTCCTTGGTCTCGACTCATACCAACTAAAGCCGTTAGACCTTGACACTAATGCATGTATGTTGCATTCTCGATAGCATTTGGACGATATCTTGGGATGATTTTTTTTTTTTATTATTATTATGTTGGATGTTCTATACCAGACGTCCAGAATTTACCTTTCCACGTGTTTGGAGGCTTCAACAAACTATCATGGTATTTCTAGTCACTTTGTTAAGCTACAGCCTTCTTGTCGTATAATGGAGACTGAATTGGGAACTTATTGTTTCAACAAATAGCATTCGTCATCAAGTCTCACAGGTGGCAACCCCTCATCTGTCTCAAGTCTTGCCTTAGTCATATGTAACCCTGAAGAAAACTTTTACAGAATTCATCATAAAGTATTCATTATTGAGTTTGAACTATTGGTATGGAACCTGCTATCCAGAATGATTACAGATCTTTCTGCAATGATCTTCACACCTTAAACCTACTAGAAAATCATGTATTCATTAAATAAGCCCAACAGGCTGGTATTGCTTCCAATAAAGATGAATTTTATCTTAGTTGGGATCAAGCACAACGTACTGTTTTATTATTACAGAGAAAAAGGAAAAACGTTCTAAATGATCTGATTATTTTGATAAAATGGAGTCAGCCTTTCCATAATTCTGAGCTTTTTGGATAACAGTTTCCAGATAATGGATTCAAGATAACAGATCCCATACCTGTGCCTAAATACATGAGACATTTTGGAGAAGAAGAATTCCAAACTTGACTTCTTACCTAAGCTATTTAATGTTTATGTAGTTTTTTTACAAAATGATTGAAGAAGCCCTTTTCGTCCACCCTGGATTTAATAAAAGCCTATGGCAAATGTCACTCATACCAACCTTGGCATGAGACAGAATTTCTCTACATTGAGTAAAGTGATCAGCAGCAACATAGGGTCCCCTGTAATAATTATAATTTATTACTGTCTGGTTTGGCCTCTAGGTATGTTTTAGCATAGTTAGGTTCCTGAAAATGTTATCTATAACCTGGCCTACTTCCTAAGATCATAACCTTTTCCTACAAATGTAATAGACTGTATTTCATAAAACACTTTTATTTTACCACGGCCAAGCTGATTGTATATGCTCTGCTTTATATCTGATTTTATTACTGATGTCATAGAAATGTTATTCAATCTTAAGGGAAAACCGACACAAGTGGCCTGCATTTTCTCTCTTCTTTTTTTAACGCAGGGAGCTTGGTACTTGGATCAGGTTCAAGCATATCCCAAAGCTCCTAAGACACATTCTCAGAGATGTCTGTCTTCCCTCTGAGGACAGAGACACTTATTCTTGGATCGCATTCAAAATATGAACATAATTTTCCCAGTCCTGCTGCACAGTTTCAGTGTTCGAAAGCCAAACAAGAAGATATTATGCCACCGAATTCCTCCTTTAAAGGTACATCATTATCCAACTGAAGTGTTTCTTTTCTAAAGTATAGGAAAAGTGAGAAAAAAAATCATTCTCTTTTTCATTTTGCTTACATTTTCTGTGAATACCGGTAACTGTTTCCCAGTCATGAGATTCTATTTCAGCCCTGAAAATAAATCCAGGAGTCATTGCAGATTTGTGTTTTTAAAGGTTCTTACAGTGCACTCGGGTGTTGAAAGTTTGCATCTTCTGACTTGCATTGAAGTGGCAGTGTGAATTCACATACTGTACAGGTATGGGATTCGTTATCTGGAAACCTGTTATCCAGAAAGCTCTAAATTATGGAAAGGCTGTATCCCATATCCATCCCATTATAATAATACAATCCAAAATCTATCATAATAAAACAGTAGCTTGTACTCAATCCCAATTAACATATACAATTAACATATAATTATTCCTTATTGGACACAAAACCACCCTATTGGGTTTATTTAATGTTTACATGATTTTCTAGTAGATTTAAGGTTTGAAGATCCAAATTACAGAAGGATCTGTTGTCCAGAAGCCCCCAGGAAGCGGTCCAACCACACCATCGAACGAGGGTTCGAATGATTCGAACGATTTTAACCATTCGATCTAATTTTTTTATTCGATCTAAAATAATTAAAACCTATTCGGTAGGTTGAACCTGGCGAACTAGGCAGTCGAATAAAAATTTAAAGGGCAAGTTATTCGAATCATTCCATTCAATCGAATTTTCAAAATTCAATGGTCAAAGTGGTCTTCAAAAACATTCTAAAATTTTAATTAGAATCTTTTTGAATATTCGCTCGAACTTCAAATTCTTCATGTGAATTTAGTAAATCTGCCCCTAAGATTTCAACAGAGAATGCCAGTTCTCAGTGCCCCTGCCAGCCCTCACACTGGTTTTATATGTGAGGAGGCCTTCAAGCTGTAAGCACATGTAAAACACAGATGTGCAAGGGACCTGCCAGCCCTTGATTTAATATGTGAGCAGTAGTTACAACTGTAATTGCATTTAAAACACAGATGTGCAGGAGGCCTGAAGCAAAAAAAGAAATAAGCCTAGAGCAGTAATATTATGAAAAAAGGCTTTTGTAATATATAACAACCAAAAAACTATAACTAAGTAGATGTCTCTAATGTAGGGAGGTTGCCACTTTGGATGGACCCAGTTGGTAGCCTCTCCTTTCTAGATGCCTTACCATACAGCCTTCTTTTACTAAACAGTGAAGCCATCTTGGCAGATCATCTACTGTTATGACTTGCATATTACCTGGTGAAAAGGTCCTATTACACATGCACTGATCAACAGAGTCATTATTGCACGTGTGTTGATCCATGGGCAGTATATTCTAATGGAGCAGATCTGCCGATATGGCCGTGCTTCCATGTAAAAGAAGGCCACCCCCTCTTTTTTTAACAAAGAGTACCACGACTGAGAAAGAGTGTTAGGGACTGGGAAAAAATTCGTGAAACGACGCGTTTTCGTTGCGTCATTTGTGTCAAAAAAGAGGCGCGATTCGTCTACGTTTTTTACGCCAGCGAATGTTCGCCCATCACTAGTATTGGGTAAAAAAAAAGTTTGGGGACTCTTGTTGGTCTACAACAACACAGTTAAATGTGTTTGCAAATATTATTTAATTGGCATGGACCATTTGGGACATTGACGTCTGTTGTGTTCATGGCACAACTTCATACCTACTGTAATATCAACTGAAATTTTTTGGAGAACACCATGTAAGAAACCCAATTACTGGGCAGTGTGCAATGCTTTCATAAAATAAGACCATATCAATAATTATTTATGCAGTCTGGCCACATTGGTACTTTTAAATGCTTACGTTAAATAATTTTTAAATAACACCTTTCATGAGAGAGGAGGCTGCTCTATCTTCTGCAAAAGTGCAAGAGATTTCCCTCTGTAAACAGCAGTTATAAATTACTAAATGAAAAAAGATACTCTCAGAGACCCCACTGGTCCACCACAGTCTCTTTTCTCTAGATCCCACCCTGTTATAAAGCCTGTTTTTCATCATTCTGTTAATTTCACTGGTTATTACCACTACCTGTCCTTTATTATATATTCGATTATAATGTAAGCCACCTGCTTTACCCCATGTCCTGATTTTGCCTATGTTTTTGTCTCATCCCTGTCTGTACCTTGCTGTTACACTAATTTATCCCTGAAGTGGAGCGGGTCCTCTCTGGGTATGCTGCAGTTCTGAGGGCCTAAAAGAGATTAGGGGGCAAATTCACTAAGCGGCGAAAAAGTGCTAGCATTGCCTTCGCTAACGTTCGCCACACTTCGCCAGGCGAATTTTCGCCAGCGCTATGCAAATTCATTAAAGTGCGAAGTCACGCTCAGGTCGGTGAACGGTAGCGTAGTTGCACTAGTATTACTTTGCCAGGCAAAGCGCATTTATGCTAGCGATGCCTAATTTGCATACGGCGTGAATTTCAAAGTATAATAGAGGTATATGTTACAGCCACTACATTCCACTACACAAGCCCAGGAAACCTTTAAAAAATAAAGTTGTCCTATTGCCCTAAATATGTGTCCCCTGTATAGTTGTGTTGCCATATGTTAGGAAATGTATGGGGGAAGGAAAAAAATTCGCTCTTTTTCAGACTATCACCCTACAAAAGGTAAAACACACAAGCATTTTTTTGGGACTTAGAAAAAAATTTTCATTTTTTTTTTCAAACTCCCATCTGTTGTATTGAACTTGCCAGGTCTATCATCTATGTCTATTGTAAGTGGTATTGTGGTAACTATGGTAAGTGGTAACGTTCAGTAAAATGGTTATCTTAGTGATTTTGTGTAATTTGCCCCTAAGTGAAGACAAAGACTTTATCATGCAACAAAGTCATATAACTGGGCTGATTTAATTGCTTGACTTTAGAGTCAGACTATTATGATGGGATGATGGGAGTCTGTAAACTGGGTAACCTAAAGTATACCCGTAAATGTCAGAGCTGAGCTATTAAGTCATGATAAGTAATGCGGTTTAATAGAGACAATAATTACTCATCGAAACAAATATAGAGGCCAGTAATAGGAGCAAAGAACAGGCAAAAGGTCAAAATCGGGAAATCCACAGAGACAGGACTAGGAGGGGACAGGAGAGCTGAAACAAGGCTGGGGTCATGGAACAAGGACAGGAACACGAAAAGCAGGAGCTAGATCTTCGGCTGTAAGCTTAATGATCAAGCAATGAGTCAAACACAGGAAGAGGCTTAAATAGGCCCTTAATTGACTAGTCGAGGACACATGAAGCTAACAATGTGGGCAGAGGAGAGAGCAGCAGGAAGAGGTACTAGATTCATGAGAATATGGTCCAGCACTCTAAAAACCTTACTAAATGCATGCAGATTTTAAAATAAAGCCCAGAGTTCAATTTCTGCTTACTCCTAACACAATCTTCAAATCACATATGGTTCTGACCAAAGGGATTTTACACATTATACATTTTCTTAGGGATAAACAGTGTTATTCTGTAAATTTTTATTAGGTAAATAAATTATTTTGAATGCAGAAAGTTCCCAGCATCAAGGGTACCAAAATGCAAACAAATCTATATAAGTTCTGCACTCCAAAAGACTTTATAATAATAACTGATCTTACTTATAACATAGTTATGAAATATTTAGACCCCACAAGCTATAGTCTTATGCATTTTGTGCCTTCCTGACACTTAGGGGCTAATTAAGAAATTCATGTGAAATGATCGAAGTTCGATCGAATTCAATCGAATACCGATCGTACGAATTTTTCGTGAAATCATATATTCAAATTTGGCCTCTTCGATCATCGAATATCGAATAGATCGAATAGATCAAATGATCAGATATTCGATAATTCGATCATTCGATGATCGAATGAATCAAAATTTTAAAGTTATTCGAATTGTAATAGAAACCTATGGGAAGCTCCCCATAGGCTCATGAGGCTAAGTCCTGCTCAAATACCATTCGCACGATCGGAGCGTTCGATCATTCAGATCGTACAAATTTTTCGGACACTTGGAGGAAATTTCATGATTTTTTCGTGAAATCAAACGATCGGTATCTGATCATACGAATTCATCGAGAAATCGTATAGCGAGCAAAATGGTCGAATGCTTATCGAATTTCGAATTTGGTCAAGCTAATTTTGGGGAATAATAGTAAATTTGCCCCATAAAAAATGATAATACGGGTACCTACAATTGTAGGTGAATTCATAAATGACCCATGAAATCTGACCAATTCAAAATAAAAAAAGCCAATAGGTCACCAACCAATCTCTGCCAATGTAAAGGCATCTATGCCTTAAAAATCCTGAAAAATCCTGCATATAGTGCTGGGCATTATTAGCTGCATCATTTGTTCATTTTATATTTTTGGTATAAATAGATGTGGCTTTTCATAGCTTTATGTTAAATGAATTGTCTTACTGAAAATATGTCTTGACCAGAAAAAAGGACAGAAAAGATGAAGGTGCTTGCAGGAATATTTAGTAATGAGGAGAGAGGAAAGGTTTCATAATTACATTGGGAATATATTTATACAAAACCTTTAATGAAATTGCACTTTACTGTTTGCCAGTATTATATTTACATTAATACAAGACAAACTTTAAATTTCCCCTGCAAACATTTTTTTAATATTCTGAAAATTTTTTGATGAATGCCCTGTTTAAAAAAAACAACTTTCGTTGTCATCATAGTGATTTCAGGAAGATTTATACTTTATTTTTGTGTTGTGTTAGCCGACCAGAAAGTATAATATCTCAGGACAGGATAAAAGTCATTACTCAACCACAGCTTAGTATTATATTGAACACGTAATACCAATGCATAAACGAGTTGTTAATAATAAAAGGTTATATATGTGTTTGTTATTGTTGGTTACTGGACATGGTATGCTTAAGAACTGCTAATAGATTACATTTCAACACATGCAATTTAATGATATGTATGTGTGTAATTACTGGCCGAAGTACAAATATTATGATGTCATTTAGAAAACAGTGAAGGATTCTTAGTTTTCACTGAATCGCTGGGATAGGTTCTGCCATGCTTGGGGATGGGGAGCTGCCAAACAATAGAATAGATTCTTGCTGAACGATTCTTGCATTTTTTAGTTGATTATTTTATTATTATTTCTGAAATTATTTGTTTCCTGGTATTTATATAGGCCTACACATTTCCGCAGCACAGTGATTAAATATCATTCATTACAGTCCCTAACACATCGGAGCTAACAATTTTACGTCTCTAATAGTAGGGTCAGTTTTATCAAGAGCAAACTAACCTGCCTGTATGTTTTTGGAGTGTGGGAAAAATGTTACCCAGAAGAAACCCGTGCAGATATGGGGAAAACATTCAAACTTCTTGCAGTGCCCTTTCTGGAATCAATCTCAGAACCCCAATGCTGCAGGACAGGAGTGCTAGCAACTGAATTTCATATTTTAAGTTTGTTTAAGACATTACTACATTTAGGGGCAAATTTACTATTATTCCCCATAATTAGCTCGACCAAATTAGCAATTCAATAAGTATTCGACTATCGAATGCTTATCGAATTGTTTTAGGCTATCATTTTGCTCGATATCTGATGTCTCGATGAATTCCTACGATCGGATACCGATCATTCAATTTCACGAAAAAATTGTGAAATTTTCTTCAAAAGTACAAAAATTTGTACTATTCGAACGATCGAACGCTCCGATCGTACGAATGGTATTCGGTAGGTTCAATCTGGCGAAGTAGGCAGTCGAATAAAATTAAAATTTTGATTCCTTCGATCATCGAATGATTGAATTATCGAATATCCTATCATACGATCTATTCGATATTCGAAGATCGAAGAGGCCAAATTTCACTTTACGATTTCACGAAAAATTTGTACGATCGTTGAAAATTCGTAAATCGGCCCCTTAGTAAAGTCTGAATAAGTCATATGATCTTTAAATTCAGATCCCTGGGGTGCAAGTGCCATAACTTTAGGGGAAGAAAATCCCATGGTCCCAGGGGAGCCAGGAGGATGGGCAGCCTGACAGTGGGCAGTCGAGAGGGAGGAAAAATGAGTGTGCAAGAGGGTGAGTGGTTGAGAGGTAGGGAGGGAGGGAGGGAGGATGGGGAAGAGGATGAGTGCCTGAGAGGGAGGGAAGGTGGATGGATGGGCAGCATAGTGTATGCTGTGCCCCTCTGATGTTCTTTCGCAGCCCAGTGCAGTCTAGATACCCTAGATACCCAAGTGTTGCTGCAACAACAACACCCAAAGGGGCAAATTCACTAAAGCTTCACTAACGCTAGCGCTAATTCGCCAGCGTGACGTCAATTCGTAACTTCGCAAATTTACTAACACTAATTCACTCTGGTGAATTTTCGCTAGTAAAGTAGATAGACTAGCGCAACTCCGCACCCTTACGCCAGGCAAAGTTGCGCACTGACGAAGGATCGTAATTACGCAAATTCACTAAAATGATCATTTTACTGAACTTACGCCAGACCTGGCGAAGTTCAATACAATAGATAGGAGTTTGAATAAAAATTTGGAAAACGCTGGCGTGTTTTTCCTTTCTAGGTTGATAGTCTGAAAAAGAGCAAAATTTTTTGGGGGGTTACCCTCCTTCCCCCCTACACTTCCTAACATATGGCAACACAACTATACAGGGGGCACATGTAGGGCAATAGGACAACTTTATTTTATTTATTAAAGGTTTCCTGGGCTTGTGTAGTGGCTGTAACATATGCTTCTATTGTACTTTGACGTTCACGCCGTATGCAAATTAGGCATCACTAGCGTAAATGCGCTTTTCCTGGTGAAGTAACACTAGCTCAACTATGCTACTGTTCGCCAACCTTAGCGTAACTTCGCACTTTAGTGAATTTGCATAGCACTGGCGAAGTGCGGCGAATGTTAGCGAAGGCAATGCTAGCGAATTTACGCCGCTTAGTGAATTTCTCATTTTTGGTGAAGAGAGACGGGTCAGATTCACCCATCCCTATTCACTCTGCACCCCACACTAGGCTTTTGGAGGCAAGAGCAGCATCAGGGAGCACAGACCAGTCTTGTCTTTACAGACTTAAGCTCCCCATAGACGCAACGATCTTTCGCTCCCGAACGACCGATTTTGGTGAAGTCCGACCAATCTGTCAAATTATCGTGCGGTTAGTGGGATACAAACGATCGGTCATCTTACGATTTTTCGTCCGACATTGGTCTGAAGATTGATCGGCCAGGTTAGAAAATCTTTATCGGTCCCCATGCAATCTACCTATGTTAGCAGGGCAAAGCAGGCTGCGATCCTTCAGTTTTGCTGGCAATATCGCCTGAAATGGTCTTTTTAGTTGATGGACACATCAGGCATTTAAACGATCGTTTTGAGGCAATCGCGGTCTCACGATAACAATTGGATCTTTCAGAAATCTTTACATCTATGGCCAGCTTAACACAGAGCAGACTGTAAATACAGGGTCCTCTCCCTGGTATCTGAAGGAAACACAAATTATGGGTTTGGTTGGGGGAAGCCTGTGTTTGTCAGCCCTCAGCAATACAGGGCTGACTAACACAGTCAACTCTGTATTTGTGGTACAAGCAGCAGATCTCTTCATCATGAAACGGAGTGCAGTGACCTACAACAATTTGTAGATATCAGAATGTAATATGCAAAGTCTAAAAAAATTACAAATTGTATGAAGTTGAGAGGTAGAAAAATGTGTTGCTTTCTACCCCCCCCCCC
>CM044439.1:157727560-157806689 GCA_024363595.1 Xenopus borealis | reverse complement strand
TTTTTTTTTTTTTTTTTTTTATGGCTTTCCAGCATGCAGGATATACAGTAAGATTAAGGAAGATGTAGCTTCATCTTATCATTTTGCCAGGTCTAAGCTGGCGAAGGTAACATTATGGAAAATATGCCCTTTAGTGAATTTGCAGAGTAACAATCATTCAAGTGAAATTTGCAAAACTTTGTTAACGATGTACGCTTTCACTAGCAAAGTGTCCTCTACACTAATTAGTAAATTGACGATTCTCCCTGCGGATTGTGTTTGAGAAACAGATTTCAGTGCAGTTTTCATGTTTCTGCATGACAGTATCCCTTTAAGGAGACAATACAAACCAATTTATTAATGCTCATATTTTTTATCCCCAAATCATATTTTTTGTGCTAAAATTGGATATTTTACAAATTACCCTAAACCATGAAAAATTGGAATGTATTAAGTGTAAAAACCAAGAAAACGCTAAATACAAACTTCTAAAAGCTAGCAAGGTCATGTAGAAGGCAGTGGGAGCTGTCTTTCTTTGCTCTCAACTTTTAGAGGTTTTCGGGGGTTCCATTTGTAATTGCATGACAATTCTTACAAAACGTGGATTTCGGTTTTTTTTTTCAATTATTCACATTTGTGCTGTGCTTTTATTGATTCACTTTTTAAAGACTCTTTTAATAAATAACTTGACTTTCATGGTTTTTCTTAAAAAAGTAATTTTTTCATGCTTTGGAAAACCACTAAATGACACAAATACAAATTTTGATAAATGGGCCTCCATGTTATTAATTCTGATTCACATTGCTTGGCAGCATAGAAACTATCCCGTGTCTGTCTCCAGAGTCTCTGTGTAAATGAAAATCTTAGCAGCGATACAGGGTCTTTTTACCAGAGTTGCTTCTGCTTTGCATGCCAATAAGGAAGGCATCTCCTTAACCTTCATGGTAGGATTGTAGTTTTCCCCAGTTATAGTCTCAAGGTGAACTGAGGTAACATTAATCACTTGTTATCACTTTAAACAAAAATTATTTCACATTTAAACCTTTGTGTATAACCCATGTATAAATGTACAGTGTTCTGAATAATAGGAGAAAAATATATAATACTAAAACCACTGATGATTTTCATCCAACTGTTTTAAAAAAGACATAAAAGCTCCAATAGTAGCTACAAAAAAAAGTTCAAACAAATTGTCTGGAATTGCTGGGATTCAAACACGGGCCTGTATATTTCTTGGACTGTGTAATATCCTATTGAACCACCAGGGGTCTTTTGCATGATGTTGCTTGATATTCCCCAATGTGTATCTTTATTTTTCACACTTCTGCTCCCTTTTCTCCTCCCACCTTGTTATCATCAAGTGTTCCAATTAAGGAATTTAGCTTCCTTTATAAGTGACTACTGGTTGCTTGGTCATTGAGATCTCCAGCCTGATCTAGCCAGCTACCCCACTGAATATTGTCCTGAACACTGCCTTTTTCCTTTGCCAAGTTCCTGCATCCTTGCCTTGTTCCTGCTTCTGAGTTCCTGCATCCCTGCCTTGTTCCTGCTTCTGAGTTCCTGCATCCCTGCCTTGTTCCTGCTTCTGAGTTCCTGCATCCTTGTCTTGTTCCTGCTTCCGAGTTCCTGCATCCTTGCCTTGTTCCTGCTTCTGAGTTTCTGTGTCCTTGCCTTGTTCCCGCTTCCGAGTTCCTACATGCTTGCCTTGATCCTGCTTCCATGTTCCTGCATTCTTTCCTTGTTCCTGCTTCAGAGTTCCTGCATCATTGCCTGGTTCCTGCTTCTGAGTTTCTGCGTCCTTGCCTTGTTCCAAAGTCCATGTCCCATTCTCTGCCTGCTTTGTATTGACTTCCTGGTACTGATCTCAAACTGTTAACTGAAGTTACGTTGCTTACTGCCTGTCCGAGACTTTTGGCCCATTTACTGGCTCTGTCTGCTTATTTTTCAGTTACTGTTTGTATGTATACTCAAGTTTCTGTTTACAACTATTGCCCTGGTTGCACCGATTTTATGAAAACTCACTTCACCTTAACTTGGCCTGTGGTCTCAATTCAGCCCTTTATGGCCATACAACCAGTTACCAAACAACAGTCTGTCCACAGTGACCCTATGCAGAGGTCTTGACACAAATATGTGCTGATACATTAGGCAATGTAGTCCCTAGAACCATTTATTAGAATAGTCAGCTCAGAACAAGATGATTAGCAGAGATAAGTCAGTAAATGATTCAGTATGTAGACACTTACAGAAAAGATGTATGACACTTAGCTAGGTCAAAGTTGGGCTCCTGATCCACAATTACACACAGTGGGGGTCATTTATTAACACTAGGCAAATTTGCCCATGTGCAGTTACCCATGGCAACCAATCAAAAGGCTGCATTCATTGTTCTACCTGCAGCTGGCTTTAAAAAGCTAATCACTGATTGGTTGCTATAGGTAACTGCCCATGGGCAAATTTGCCCAGTGTTGATAAATGAGCCCCAGTGACTATTGCACATATAGGTGCACCACTGTAAATATTTCATTTCAAACCTTTTTCTTTTGTATGAAACAATTTCCAATGTTATATTAAACAAACAGAAGAATATGAATGTAAAAAGAGAACCTGAATGTAAAATGAGCCTTGCTTGGATAAAATAGCAGAACAGAAACACAACACAATGCCTAAAACTATAATTTTGATGCATGCATTACATAATGCGGTGTGGTTGAAATTGCCCAAACTGTCCAACCAAATCTGGATAAGCATGTTTAGCTTTACGTGTGCTTCATTTGCTAATTTCAGTCCAAAATTTTCAACAAACATAACTTTCGGCAACATGGAATGTTTTTGTTTCTCCTTTTGAGCCACATGGTAAAACTATATCTTTAAAAATAAATATATCCTAAGAAGCTCCACTAGACATAATTCAATTCCTATTCTCCACAATGCTATTCCTAAATACACAGCCTAGCTTTGCTCTAAAATGAATAGAATTCATTTACATCAAAAATCAAATCAAATATATTTATGACTGAGAGGGAAAAAAAACAACTCAACGTAAAACCAATTTAGGTTGGCCTCACTTTTAGAGGATTATTTTCCTTGTCTTTCCCACACCTGCACCTGAAAGCTGTAGGGTCAGCAGTCCCTTGCTCAAGCATGCAGAGGAAAGGTAATATAAATAAAATACACTCAGAGTTATGTATCTGCCAAATTAGATTACAGTTTTAATGCTAGATTGAATGTTTTCCGGAAAGAAGGCCAACAATATGGTTAATCCTGTCATATGTAGCTAATGTTGTTGCACCTGCTCAATGTATGTGCCAACAGGTACAATGTTCAAACAATATAACAAGACGAAATGTAAGTAGGGTTGAAGTCATATTGTACAGCACATTGTTGGCTACTTCTGAGCTCTTGACAAAATCGATTCAGCTGAGAGAGTCTTGATTTTGGCTGGAAAATATATACAGACAGACTTAAAGGAGTTTCAAGAAAACCAAAGATTTATGACTAACTGTCAAGCTTTTTTGTACATGTAGTATTTCAGGCACAAATGATGGTTGTTACCTGATGCAAAGCTGTACAAATGCCATGTGCCACAGTCATTATTGAGGGGCACTTCTTCAAAAATTCTTGGAAATTCAATTTAAAAATGTCAGGAGCTAAAAACTGTGAGCTTCTTTTGAAGTCAATGGAAGATGATTCAAATAATCAATCAAAAAAAATCTCAGACATAATAAATTAAATTGGCACTTAAAACCCTGAGCTTCTATAAAAATCAATGGAAGGTGTATTATCAACATTTAAGGGATTCAGTGAATGTAACAATGGCATTTTTGTTTTGATTGAGCTTTCCCCCCAAAACATAATAGGATCCAATTTTTTTTTTTAATTCAAATTTTTTTTTAAAGATATGTTAAAAAAAATTACAAACCACGAAAATAACTTGGTGATTTTTCATTGTGCTTTTTTTCTGAGCAATCACTTTCTAGAAAATGTTCTAAATATTTGAAAAATATTCAAAAATATTAAAACCAAACCTGGAAGCTGATAGTTTTGATGCAACCAGGCTAAATTCAAAAGGAAACATTTTTATTTTAAATATACCTTTTGCAATTAATACCTAACCTAAACAAAGTTTGGCATGGGGATCTCAGTCGCTAGATAAGTAGACCTCTAGCAAAGCAAAAGTTGCAGTCAATTAGTTCAACGGGAGTTTTGTAGAGACAGAATCATTTATCAGAGCAGAAATATCTGATGTTTTCTACAGAATATTAATATCCTTCCTTCCTACAATTACAACCAGGTGGGATAGAAGTAATCTCGTCTAATGCATCCAACCAAAGTAGAGTTATCCAGTTATTCTTCAAGGTTTGTTTATTTGTCTATCATTTATATGAAGAAGCAGGTTTACAAGGCATAATAAAGTTTTATAAAGATTTCTTATAGTAATATTAAAGTACATGTTGTGTGTCTGAATTTTCATTTATTACTAGTGATGAGCGTAAAATTTGCTTCCTTTTGCTGTGTTTTTCATAAGCAAAACCATAGGTGTTTTTTCTTCTCTCTGAATGAATAGGAGTCAGTCTGTTTTTTTTCTCACATTTCTTCCCATAGGAAAAATTGTGATTATTTTCTGGAGGAACAAATTGCATGAAAAAATTCTAGCGTAGATACACAAATTTTTTAACCACTCAGAAATGTGAATTCCACTGTGAATCTGTTTCAGGCAAAAAATAAATTGCTCATTCACAACATGAAACCATAAAAGTGATAGGACAGAGGCAATGTGGCCCATTTACAAACAATCAGTGATGGGCAAATCTATCCCGTTTCGCTTCGCCGAAAAATGGCGGAAAAATTCACTGAACCATTTTATTTATTTTTTATCACTATTTAATGTTTGCATTATTTTTTTCATTTGGATCTTTTCATAAATATCATGACTGTCATGGTTATAGAGAAAGTGAGTTTAGTTGTGGTTTCAAAAACCTCTAAAAGCACTACAATTTTAACTTTGAGTGCCCAATATTGATTATAAACTCAATAGCAGTCAGGGGTTGGGAGATCAAAAGCAAATTATTTGATTCTTTACTGCCCCATCTTCTAGATACGGGTCATCTTAAATCCGAAATATATTCTATCTGCAGAGTCCTCCCACACTAATGGGCATAATTGGTGGTAGGCTTAGAGGACAAACCAATTCCTTGAAGTAAATGTGAGTAGCGGCTCCCTGGGGGACGATAGTGTTTACAATGAACCCCTACCCCACTGAAAATATTGTATAGAAATTAGGTTCAAGTGCAATATCCTCCAAGGTTAGAACACTAGAGAACAATACTCTGGTTAATGAAATGATTAGAATGGGTTCATGAATCGTATCCATGATTTTGTTTAGGTTAAAAGCAATTGCTATGTGACTAATCTTAGAGCTAACGCACATGGGGTGTTTTGAATTCCTTGTTGCCCTCACAGAGAATCATAGTGGGGAGCAGTTAAACCCACCTGTGCCATTATATCATACACAAGCCATAACGCAAGTGTTACAAACAGAAGCAAATAACCAGTAGTTCAACTTCACACAATTCTTTTCTCTCACGTACTTATTTAGTTTCTATTGCTCTGGATCTGGAAAAGTCATTTAGCAGAAAGCTGCCTGTATATATTGTATTGGTTGAGTAAGAAAGCATGCTTAGCCTAATTTCTCATCAACTGAGCCACTCCAGAAGCTCTGTTACATTTTATTTTGGGGTATGTTCAATCTTTTATATTGATGATATCAGTAAATCTTTCATGGAAGTGCTTTGAGCATGAAGCATCAACAACCCTAGCCTTACATCAGATGGCATTTTACCAAATGTTGACCTTGGTTACTTTAAGTGATTTGAAGAAGATGGGGCAGTAAAGAATCAAATAATTTGCTTTTGATCTCCCAACCCCTGACTGCTATTGAGTTTATAATCAATATTGGGCACTCAAAGTTAAAATTGTAGTGCTTTTAGAGGTTTTCTAATTCTGCTTGTATAGTGCAGAGAGTACAGTTATTCCCCCCTTCAACCCACTCCAGTGAGAGGCAAATGTGTAAGGGATTAATAAAATACAAACTTGTGTAGAAAGCAGATAGCTGATAAAATTAGGCAAGGTACACAAGTTTTACATACAGTATTAACCAAGTTTCCAGACAAGATGTCATGAATTGCCAAGTCCATAAAATGTGTGCATATAACCTTTTATCGTTCCATGTGTGTGGGGGAACTTTCCATTTATTAACATTGAATAGAGTATATAGAGGCAGATATGGGTAGTTTTTAACCACTGGTGGTTTCCAGCAGCTGGAGCACCTTCAGTCTTGGGTTCCAGGAATATCGAGAAGAGTAAATAAGGACCCTAATTCCCATGCTAATTGACCCACGCTCCTTATCAATGATGAATATGTGACATCATTGACATCCTTATTAAACATGCAAAAAACTCAAGACTTCTATAATATTAAACAAGGAAATTACACATATTGTCAGGATATTCCAGCAGGTTAAAAGTCAAACTCATAATTTTCCCATATCTCATCAGTCCTTTCTGTAGCTTTCTTTTCCTAAGGCAACTGCTGAACCGCTGTGCACACGTGATACAGAAAGTGGAGAAAGCTTTTTCCCTATAAAAATATTACAGTTACTTCGACATAGTTCTTAACCGCAAGCCCTATTATCTCAAGGACTATGGCTGCGAACGGCTGGGTCACTTGTAAACCGATCACTCCCCATTGTCTTTTTCTACAGCTTTAAAGTGGTTTTGCATCTGGTAAATTAAAACCTGAAGAAACACAGAGCTCTGATCTCTGGGACCTTTCTGCAAAACATGGACTATTGCTGATTCGCTTGAGGAAACAACTGCTTACTCCCCCTATAATTAACACCATCAAACCAGTGCATGAAAAATGAAGTGCAAAGGGTTATACACACAGGATACAATTTGCATTTATCCAACTCAATTTTCTATGCAGTTTAAATGTACTAACATAAAAATAGGACAAACATTTAGGACAGCAGACAAACAAATACCATTGGCTTAATGTATTACAGTGCAGCCTTCAGATATGACTCAAGTTAACCTTAATATTTTCTTCCATGCAGAATTCACATGGGAATAATGGGAAATTCTATGAAACAAAGTTTGATATTGGTCACACAATAGTACTGTTTTATAATGATTTTGACCTGTCCTTAAATTGTATCTATTGCTATACACTTTAGAAGAAGATGATAACAATATCATTGTACCCTCAACACTCTGGGGGCTTGGTTCAGTCCAAACTCTCTGTATGGACTTTAGGTCCACTACTAGTGCTCTGGTTTTTCTGATGAAGGAACCCTAAGGTGTCTGTGACCATCTGTAATTATAAGTTACCTAAAGTTGGCCATACTGTCCATTGCCAATCAGTGCCGGTTTTAATCACATTGGGCCAATTTGGCCCAATTGGGCCCCTCACTTATGGGGGCCCTGCTCAAGTGCTGATTCCTATTCCCTTAATTCCCCAGTTGCCCAGCCTACCCCCATCCCCAACTGGCAGCCATCACTTGTACAGAGGGGAAAGCAGGCACTATTTGCCCATCCAGCTCTGTGACCCTGCAACAGACAGCAAAGTTCCTTCTAGGGAGCCCCACCAAAATGGTTCCAATTGGGCCCCACACTTGGTTGGCCGGCCCTGTTGCCAATAAAAAAATGCTACATTGGCCCTACAGAGTTTGCAGCTTATAGGTCCTCAGGAGGTCCTGTCTGATCGATAGCTGGGTAAAAACTGGGCAGATATTGATTAGGCAGATTTAAATATCCTGTTGAGCAACATTGGCATGTTGATGTGGTCCTCTCCCAGTGAGGTTCAGTAGGCCCCCATTATGATCAATGTACTGACCCTGGGGCAAACGATCCTGATCAGCTCAGTTTGCACATTAAAATCATGTAACAGATCCAGCCTTACACTAGGAATAATTACTTATCTTTTTCTGTAAATCTCTGTAGACTATTAGGATATGTTTTATTTTAACGATATTTCCTTGATTTATTCTAAAGGCAGTGAGCTGTACATAAACAGAGAAACATTACAATCATTTTAACCTATAAAAAAACAAGTGGAAATGGTTTTACAGGTATGGCATCTATCATCCTAAAGGCCTGCAGCTGGCAATTGTCCTTCCATTGACCTAAATGCAGGCCAGGAAACACAACAGCATTCATGGCACTGGCCTACAAGAGCCAGTCCAGAGCATTTGGCACCTGACCTCCAAGTTGAAAATCATGCAACAGCCAAAACACTGACAAATTCAATTGCTTCATGTGCCATTGCCCTTAGGTGCTGAGCATCTCCACCTCTCGATAATTAAAGGGATTCTGTTGCGGGTTTTTTTTTTTTAACAAAATGCATTAGTTAGTAGTGCTCCTCCAGTAGAATCCTGCATTGAAATCTGTTTTTCAAAAGAGGAAACAGATTTTTTTTGTATTTAATTTTTAAATTAGACATGGGCTAAACATGTTGTTAGTTTCCCAGGTACCCTCAGCCATAGGACTTGTGCTCTGATAAACTTCAGTCATCCTTTACTGCTGCTGTAATATTGCTCACCTCCCCCCCAGTACCTAACAGCAGAACAATGGGAATGTAACCAGATAACAAATAGCAAATAACAATGGCACTCATGGTATATTTAAAGCAGGGTTACCCCCTTGCTGTTTATTAAAGTGCAGACGTGCTGCACTTTAATAAACAGCAAGGGGGTAACCCTGCTTTAAATATACCACGAGTGCCATTGTTTTTTGCTATTTGTTCCTGGATAAGAAGGTAGCCGAGCCTTTTAAACAATTGAGCACCTGGTGAGCTGACTAAGGAGTGTGCGCCTCTTCTACCTGTTGACTGTCCTCCAATGTAACCAGATAACAGCCAGGGCCAACATTAGAAATCATGGGGCTCCGTACAACAACATTTGGGGCCACCCCTGGTCCCGCCCACTCCACATCACAGTTAACAGACCACACAGACATCAGTGCTAAAAAAGTAACCCCCCACACACACAAGTTATAAAAAGCTATTGATGGTCAGGGCCCCCCTTACAACTTAAAAAAAATTGGAGCCCCATAAAATATATATTTTTTAAAAAATTGGTGACAGGGGCATATAGAGTATTAAAATAAAACATTGGTGGCCAAGGGATTAAAAAAAAAAAAAAAAACACATTGGTGTCAGTAGAATTGAACTTTTGGCTTCAGGATTTCAGTGTCGGCTCCTTCGTGACTTCGGGTTTTTCCGTCACTTCAGGACTTCAGTGTCGGCTCCTCCATGACTTTGGGTCTTTCTGCCGCTTCAGGACTTCGCATCTGTTCGGCACTTCCGCATTCAGCATTGAAGACATCGGAAGGAGCTTCACAGGGCTCGGCGCTCGTAAGGGGGGCCCGGCTCTTGGAAAAATGCCCCCATGTTCCCCCCCCCCCCGATGGTGGCGCTGCTAACAGCTGCATTGCTAGTGGTAGAAATGTAAATACCACTCAATTGTATAACACCAAATTCTTGCTAAACCAATTAAAGGGGTTGTTCACCTTTGAGATAACTTTTAGTATGATGCAGAAAGCAACATTCTGAGATAATTTGCAGCTCTTCAATTTGCATTTCAAGCAGTCTTGTAACTAGGGCCCAAATTACCCTAGAAACCATGCATTGATTTGAATAAGAGACTGGAATATGAATAGGAGAGGGTCTGAATAGAAGGATCAGCAATAAAAAGTAGCAATAACAATACATTTGTAGCCTTACAGAGCATTTGTTTTTTTAGAAGGGGTCGGCGACGCCCATTTGAAAGTTGCAAAGAATCAGACGAAAAGACAAATAACTATAAAACTATAACAAATAAATAATAAAAACCAATTGAAAAGTTGCTCAGAATTGGCCACTCTATAACATAATAAAAGTTACCGTAAAGGTCAACCACCCCTTTAATGACTCCTATAACAATAGCTTATCTAGAAGCAGTTCCATTGTGAAGTGCTGGCTCTTTCTGAAAGCATGTGTCCAGGCACAATGACCTGAAATGGCTGCCTATACACCTATATAAAAATGGAAAAAAAATATTTATTGGTTCAAGAATAAAATTTTAAATGGTAAAATGAATTATTTTCAATGCACACAGTTTAGTCATAAAAACTGCACTATGAAAATCATGACATTATACCTTTAAGATGTGTGTTTAGTACAATGATGTGCTCTATGCCTTGTGCCGTATTAGTTATGAAATGCACAACTGGGACAATGGGACATATGAAAGTAGCTCTGCAACTACAATCTCATGTATGCTTGTTTGTTATTATTATTATTATTAGTAGTAGTAGTAGTAGTAGTAGTAGTATTAATAATAATAATAATAATAATAATAATAAAACAATAATAATAATAAATTAGCTCAACACAAACTGCATTATCTGTGTGCAAAAACCGATCCATTCTAACCTTTATTGTCATCTCCCTTTGGAATTTTGGAAGAAAATGTTTCCATAAAACCTTGGAAAGAAGAAGATGAGCACATTTGTAATTTAAAACATGAACTGAGTCACTACCTAGAGTTATTTTTTATAATTATTGCCTGCTTTCGGATAAATGTTTGGAATGATTTATTTGGGACAGATTGCTTATAAATGTACCACATGTAAAATGAAGGTACATTTGTTTTGCTGTTGGAAGAAAACAGACTAAATGGTACTGTGCAGGCTGAAAAAGTAATGTTCTTGCAGTCATGAAGTAACCATTCAATTATAAATACTGAGATGACATCTCATAATTATTCATTTAATAAGGGAAAAAATTAAGCCTTAGTCAGCATTTCCAGCATTTCCACTAGAAAGGTTTCATAGTGGGTTCAGTTCCTTTGGCCTGTCCCTCAAATCTGGGTCTGCAAGCACCAACATTTTGATTCTAAGCACTTTGGATGAGTATATTCTCCAGCAGTATATTTCAGTCAGTAGAGAAACACCTGAAACAGCCACTGCCTTTATTGGAAACACGTAACACCACTGCTAATGGTTATTAGATTAAAAATAAGAATATGTACCTTTGCATCAGAGATGTTGTTCTTGAACAATTCCATGTATATCTTGTGTGTAATCAGTAGCAATGTAATCAGTACCAAAAAATCCTCCATTTACTTTGATCTTCTAGAATGGTTTACCATGATCCAGTTCCTGCAACCTATAGAGCAGTGATCCCCAGCCAGTGGCTCTTGAGAAACATGTTGCTCACCAACCCCTTGGATGTTGCTCTCAGTGACCTTAAAGCAGGTGCTTATTTTTCAATCCCTGGCAGGTTGTAGTTGCGTGAAAACCAGATTTGGCCAAACCACATAGGGGCTATCGAATATCTAATCATATCCTTTATTTTCAACCCCAGGAACATTTTTCATGCTTGTGTTGCTCCTCAACATTTTTTACATTTGAATGTAAAATGCTGGGGCCCCCTTCTATCGAGTATACAGATATCTTGTAGGACCGTGCACAACAAAAAGTTGATGCTCACTGAGACTTCCCCAAAGTGTTTATTAATTCACCCAATATGTTTATTAATTCACCTGATCCTGTAAATAACATAGAGTAAAGGAGTCCCCTTGGCAGAAACATATCCAATGAAAACCAAGTCTTTGGCTATTTTTGGAGAAGGCTATGGAAGCAATGAAGAATTGAATGAGGGCGAATTTGTAATAAAAGGCTAAAATCTATTCCCTTAAAAGCCTTTGCATATGGATGAATGTTTGGGAGTAGACCTTATTCGAATTTCCCCTAATCTATTTTGGCCAGCCCCATGGTATAGCTAATAGATGTGTTTCTTAAAGACATAATTACTGGAATGATGAGGTAAAGGTACAACATGTGCCCATATACAGAGTTAGATCTCTGTGTTCCTCTGCTACTTCCATAGATCTATCCAAAAAGAAGGAAACAGCGGCCAGTAAAACAGGACAAAATAAATTGAGTCACTATGCAGATGAGCTCTATTGATGCTTATTATAGAGCTTTTGCTTTTGAGTCGTCAACATTCTACAAACCTTTTATGCCCTGTAGGAACACTGGTAAAGAGAAAACCATAGGGACAGCATCACTGCAGGAGAAAAATATCAAGCCTTGTTATCATCAGGCCAGACATATTGGGGGTCATTTATCAACACTGGGCATTTTTGCCCATGGGCAGTAACCCATGGCAACCAATCAAATTGCTGCATTCATTGTTCTACTTGCAGCTGGCTTCAAAAAGCTAATTACTAATTGGTTGCTATAGGTAACTGCCCATGGGCAAATTTGCCCAGTGTTGATAAATGAGCCCCAATGTGACTACATTATACTACTGTCATCCTATTTCCAAGAGTGGCAAAAGTGTGTTTTTGTGTTTAAGTGCAGCTCTACAATTACAGACCAAAATCATTGGCTACAATTGGACTTAGGCAGCCAACAGTTTGTTTCCATTTTTTTTTTTAACTAATAAATCTATTTTCCCCACTTACAGTTGTAAGTCCATGTAATTGGCACTGAGGTCCCATCTCAGAATTGTATTTTTCCAGAAGCAAACGTTTAACGCAAGATTTATTTCTCCATGCACATTTCATGCCTTCTCTTTTTTTCCCCTTTGCTTACATGGAAAGTACTTTGAGATCTACTTTAAGTGCTCTGCTCTTGATATATTATCATCATTAGGGATCACAATCATTCCACCCCAAAACTTTTGCAATAGCCGGAATGAATTGCTCCCTTTCCCTACAATGATAGATTTCAACATTTAATGTTCAACGTCCCAGCACGGTAAAATCTAACTCGCAGATGATAATGATTGAGGAGAATCCTGTTTATTTACTTGTGATTAAAATACATTTACAAGCAATGTGTGGATTATTATTTATCCCTTTCTGTTCAGCAGGGATATGCACACGATACAGAAGAGAACCGCAATCTCTTATTTCAATATATTATAGCAGCAATAAAAGACATTTTCCTTCCACTGTCATTGCTTATGCAGACAAGGGCAGCGGTATAGTAAGGGTAAATAATAGGGTAAACATAAAAGGAAAGCGATCCTGCTTTTTATCTTATGAGACAAATGGGCCAATTACAAATGCAGCTGTAGATACACTAAAATGAAAATGTTGCACTTATTGATGCTATTCCTTAAAGGTATTTGCATCCAAACATGCTTTTTGTACTCATTGTATTGTTATGCAAGAAGTGACACAACCCCAACTCTGAAATTGTTAGTTGCAACATTCGATGTACTACTACACAGCAATATTTTTGCTTAATTTCTTGAGCTAAACAGAGCAAACAGGGAAATTGAAGCTTCTCCCTATTTGGTCCTTGCTAGGGAGATAATTATATTGCTGGCCGAATACTGAACCAAATCCTGGATTCCCTAATTAAAACAGAACCATGTACTTGATCCCAATTAAGATATAATTATTCCTTATTGGAAGCAAAACCAGCCTATTTGGTTTTATTTAATGTTTACATGATTTTCTAGTTGACTTAAGGCATGAGGATCCAAATTACAGAAAGATCCATTATCCAGAAAACCCCATGTCCCGAGCATTCTGGATAACAGGCCCCATACCTCTACAATCAAATCCCTTCACCTTATACCGTGGCTGCTTCACAATTTTTGGCCTAAAATATCGAATCCCCAGAGAGGAACTGACTGATGAGAAGTTAAAACATATATAAAAAGCCATCTTCATAAATTTTTGGCCAACCTAAAGTGATTTTTTTCCATGCAAATCTCTATTTTGGGATTTTTTAAATAATTTCCCCTGTAAATAAATGAAGGTAAGATGACCCCATAACAATCGGGTGTTCTATTCCTGGATGCTAAACTGGCTAGTACCATTACCCACAGAAATGAGCTACTCTATGGGGCAGATTTACTAAGTGTTGAAGTGAATATTCGAATATTCGAATGCAAAAAATGTGATAATTGAAGTAAAGTTTTGAAAACTTTGACCATCGAAAAAGGCTACTTCGACCATTCGATTCGAATGGACGAATAGTAAAATCCTTCGGCTTCGAAATTCGAAGTACTGTCTTCACCAAATAAAAGCTGCCAAAGTGCTATGTTAGTCTATGGGGATCTTCTAGACCAAGTTTTATTTTATTGAAGAACAATCCTTCGATCGTATGCTAAAATCCTTCGAATCAAACGATTCACATGATTTTCTCGTACGAATCGCAGGAATGCCAAATTGAAGGATTTTAATTAGATGGTCGAATTTCGAAATCTTTTCTACTTCGAAATTCGACCCTTAGTAAATCTGCCCTTATAAGTCTGTTTAGAATGCCAGTACCTAGAGTTTATTTCTTGGCACATTATTCTTACTTTAATATACAGTATTAGCATTACATGATTTGTATAAGAATTAAACTTAAAATTTGTGTCGGATTTTTGGTTTTCTTTTGATCTAAAGGAGGATAGCTTGTTACGGGGAAATCAAGATGAAATATAGCAGGGATATAATTAAGAGAAAGTACAACGAGTAATTATTTATAACCACTTCAAAGAGAAAACACATTAGTGCATGGCTTCATGGATTCCTCCCATCTGAAGAGTTGGTCATGACTAAAAACTTCATGGGCACTTGAGGGGGTTAATGAACCAACAGTCCATAGACCTTTCTGCATAGCATCAGAATTAGAGAGAATATATTATATTATCAATCCCACAAAACCCACAACATTGTATTTTTAACTAGCCAACATTTTTTACATGTATGTACATATTTGATGATAATATTAGACATAAAGAGAAACCAATACAATACATACTGAAGGCACAACCATATATATCATGGTAACCCCCCCCCCCCCCAGCTTGGCCCGTTTTGAGAATGCTCCTCAAATGGTCCCTGCTACTAGACCCTACTTCATCAGCTGCTCTGGTGAACTGTCATCCTCTTGTTGTTTCTTCTCTATTGTGTTCTGCTCACTTGTTAAGCAACTGGGGAAAAATCCAAAATGGCTAAACTCACTGGGAGCTGTAGGTCAACCACCCAACAGGATTTGCTGGAGGCATTTTTTGTGTCAGGGACTCTTACTGTACTGCTGTATTGATGTGGATAGTTCCACCTCTTTAGTACAGTGGTTCTCAAATTTTGTAGCCAGTTCACCTTGGGGAGGCAAGGTAGGTTTAGTCCGAGGGTCAATAGGATGAGATTAGGACAGATTGTTAGAACTATGGCTGAATGAATTCACATTCACATTCACACGTTCATGTTTTTCTTCTGACTGTGACTTATAATTGGCTAATGTGGCTCTGACCACAGGTTGGACCTCAAGGATTGCTAGAAATGAAAGAAAATCAACAGCTGCTTTAGCATAACACTTAGGGGGTTATTAAAATTCGAATCAAATTCGTTTCCGGATTTTTGCCTGAAAGCTATGAAATCTTCAGATCTTTGCAATAAAACCAGCGCAGACCAAGATATCTTCTCCCATTGACTTATATACAAGATTTGCAGGTCTAAAATGACGGATTTTCGGATTCTGACTTTTTCCATCCTTGGGGTATAATAAATCCTGAAATTTCTTTTTTCACTTAAAATATGGATTTTATGGTAAAAACACTTGAATTTTTTGGGTTTTTGGCATTTGGACTTTAATAAATAACCCCCTAAATGTGAGTTGTGAGCACAAGTACATTTTGAAGACATTTGTACATTTTGACAGGCCTACAATGGATCAGACCTGGTGTTTTATAAAGTAAACAAACTCAGTACCACTAACTGCAGGGATTTTCAATTTACAATTGAAATTTCAATGAAAACCTGATGCCTTTGGTATCATTTTCCCAAAAGGTAGCAGATGCCCTCGCTCAGAAGAGAAATATTTAATCTTTTGTTGATATAATGCAACCCCTGCAGGTGGTCCTCTTTCTACTCCCCATATAAAAGAGTGATGTGTCGGTGGTGGGAGGCACGCACCACTGATGCCACAGCCTGGCTGCTTGGCTTTGATGTCTCAATAAATATGCAACTCCTTTATCTGAGCTTCTGCCTTTCATTTTTTTTTTCTTTTCTTGTCCCAAGAATCCCATGAATCAGGTCAGGAAAACAGCTGTGGTGTAATTGAGGGATAAATACTATTTGTCTTGTCTGATGTAATATTTACTAAAACACTTACATTTAAAAAATATTTAGACCAGCGCATATTTAAAAAGATCCTTCTGGTGTACCGCATACAACAGCTTGTTCATGTCGTGATGCTGATTCAACATGAGTTATACAAAGTAGAACTGATACAGTTACCTAACCTAACATGAGCTTTACAGCTTTGCGAGCCAGTGATCTACAGAAGCCATTGAAATCCCATAGACCTACTATGATAGACAATACCAGGGTCAACCAGCACAGAATTATATTAATACGTTATTCTTCATTATTTGGTAGGGTTAATTTAGCCCAGAATGCTAAATTGTATTATTGGAGCAAAGGCCAACCCATAACTCATACCGTTCCATAGGTTCAATATTTCCAAGACATTTAGGGGTGTATTTATTAACATTAGATACATATATCCCCAGTAATGTTGTCAAGTGCTTTTCTTTTGTTATCTAGCGTTTTCAACCTTTCTAACACCCTAAATAAGCACGTGCCTTCAAATGTTATTCTGTTTGACCTTCAGGCTGAGCCTTCCATTCAACCAATGCATTGGGCTGCCTAATGGATGCTGATCAAATTTTGGGGACAACTGATCAAAGAAATTAAAAATCAAAACATATAAATAGTGTTGTTAAAGAAGTGACTACAATTTTTGAAAATGGTACTGATACTTGGTTATGTTACCTTAGGTTATGGGACCTGTTATCCAGAATGCTCAGAACCTGGGGTTTTCTGGATAAGGGATCTTTCCTTTATTTTGGGGCTCCATACATTAGGTCTACTAGAAATCATGTAAACATTAATTAAACCCAGTAGACTGGTTTGGCTGCCAATAAGGATTAATTATTTCTTATATGGGATAATGTACAATCAGAGCCGGGCCAATGCACGAATTGGTGCTTGTGAAGTGCAAAAACAAAGCAATAGCAGCGACAGTTGGGGAGAGAAGGGAATGGGCATGAGATAGGCAAAAGAAAAGGTATGTGCCTGGTGCCCCCCCAGCTCTGGTGCCTACTCTGTCTTCCCCTAGTTCAGGCCCTGAGTACAAAGTACCATTTCATTACTGCAGAGAAAACGGAAATAATTTTAACATTTTTTAATTATTTCATTATAATTGGGTCTATGGGAGATGGCCTTTCCATAATAATGAGCTTTCTGGATAATGGATCCTATATCAGTATTAGTAGCTGCATATGTGGGTTGTGCAAGCCAAAAGAAGGAGGAGGCTAAAAACTTATAGCCAAGCTATTAGACCTAGGGGCAGATTTAATAAGGATTTTCAGGTTATTGAAAATTACTCACATTTCTTGAGATATATGGTACCCCAACCCTGGATATAGCTGGAAATCTGAAATTAAACCATTTAAAACCTGTCAAGGTCATGTAGAAGTCAATGTCAAAGGTCCCTGGAACCATTTGAAGATGTTAATAGGCTTCATGATGTTCCTGTTTTTTTAGAGGGTTTTTGTCCAAAAACTGCTGCAATTTTATTTAAATTAGGGCCTATACCTCCTGGGCCCCCCTGCAGCCACAGGGTCTGCTTCTTCTGTAGTTACACCCCTGGGCATTTATCAGCCAGGGGCTGTGTGCAAAGAGCAGTTTATGGGCACAATTTACCATGTTAAGTGCTTTTCTCACTATTCCAGCATCACTGTGTCTCTATTCCAGGGTACAACAGGTGCTGTCACCCACAAAAGGAAGGATGGACATAGTTTTCATCTATTTAAGCAAGAATGATACTGACAGGCAGATACAGAAGAAAATATGTTAGTTCTGTAGATTAATATAAATTTTACCTCCCAACATTTTGGAAATAAAAAGAGGGACAAAAAAGTTGCCGCATGTAGAGTGGTGGTATTTTTGTTGACCATGCCCATTTTGTGGCCACACCCCCAAATTTGCCAGGTTATGATTATGAATGTTTGAACATATTTTCAGTTATTACAGTTTTGTTAATGAAGGTGAATTGCCCTTCAAGCTGTGAGACTAAGTTTTCCCAAGGGACCTCCTTATCTAAATTGTTACAATTACTTATATGCTTATCTCGAAATTGTTACAAAAGTATCTTATCTGCATCTGGTGGCTGTGCCAAAAGCCAATTAAGTTAGAAACATTGTATCTTTTTCTGGCAGTTCAGCGCAGAGAAAACCAGGATTTTCCAGTACAAACGAGGGACTGCTGGTTAAGCTGTCAAAAGTGGGGCTGTCCCGCTGAAAATGGGACAGTTTGGAGGTATGATTATAAATGATGTGTTTTAATATAAAAACTGTTCTCTAAATTCCTGACCAGGTGCTTAGGAATCATAATTGGGTATAAGAAAATGTCAAATCATATCCTTCTTCGCCGGCGTCGCTCCCACAATGGCGGCGCCCATGGCCGCCACGTGGATTGCTGCGCCGGTGCGATGACATCACAACGCTGCAGCTGGCGTTCCACGGCTTTGGCGCCAAATTCAACTATGAAAGGACGCCGGAGACCCGAGTTCAATGCCCAAGTATAGCCTTAAGATAATTATTCCCTGGGTTACTCCTAAATTATTCCTTTATTGATTTCTGGACTTTTGACCTTGCCTGAACCTGACCCTTGCTACTTGCCACCTGCCTATTGACCTTTTGCTGGATATTGACTCTGAATATTTCCTGAAACCTTAACTGTACCTTGCACTGGACTTTAACCCTATTGCTTCCCCCTTGGTCCTGACACAACTCCCACTGGGAGCCGATAGGCCCCCACTGACAGAAAATCCCCATTACGTCTCTGTCTTGACAAATTTTTTTTTTTAATTCCTAGCTAAGGATGCTGGGAGCTGTAGTCCACAGGAGTTTAAGGGCTGCTTCTTTAGCATGCCGGGGGCACGAGCCTCCCTTAATTTTTAAACACAGAGATTGAAGAACGCAGCATTTTGACAGCCCGTTGCCTTTCTCTACCAACAGCAGTAAGCGAGCCTATTGTTTTGAAAATAACCAGTAACCGTTTTCTATCAGCACCTTTTAAAGTGAATACATCTGTAAAAAAGCTATTTGCCTTTGATTCCCACATAGTACAGCAACTTATGTTGAAAGAATAAATTCCACAAGCTGTTGTATAGCGCCCTCTACCAGGTCAGATGGGAACTAAATCTTCTACTATCAGGGACAAAGTCATAAATTCAATTCTATACATTCCACTATTTAGTTGATGAACCATTTAAAAGACTAAAATATGAAAGTGAAGGCTATAATACAAACAGCTGATTAAAAATTTGTGTTGACCAAAACTAGTTTTCAAAAGGGTCCAACAATGCAGGGGTGGGGGAGAATCTGGGTGACTTGTCTCACTAATAGACAGGGACAGTCACACATAATTGGCAAAAGCTTGAGAGGCACATGGGGTCAAGCACACACCAAGCTATGAGTTAAATAAGAAAAAGTAGTTACTAAAATGGATACATATATATATATATATATATATCATATAGTCCAGAACAGCACTCCAACTAATTAGCATAACCCAGGTGCACGGTAAGTGGATCTATTCAAAGAAAAAAAGACCAAAAACACTGGGAATTTTTGCAGTAGTCAAACTGTTGTGTTTATGTGCATTACCTAATTCATACATCTATCTATCACCTAACTAACTATTATCTATCCATCTATCTATCAATCTATCTATCTATCTATCTATCTATCTATCTATCCATTATCTATCTATCTATCTATCTATCTATCTATCTATCTATCTATTATCTATCTATTATCTATCTATCTATCTATCTATCTATCTATCTATATATCTATCTATCTATCTATCTATCTATCTATCTATCCATTATCTATCTATCTATCTATCTATCTATCTATCTATCTATCTATCTATAATCTATCTATTATCTATCTATCTATCTATCTATCTATCTATTATCTATCTATCAATATATCTATCTATCTATCTATCATCTATCTATCTATCTATCTATCTATCATCTATCTATCTATCTATCTATCCATCTATCTATGTATCTATCTATCTCTCTATCTATCTATCGATCGATCTATCTATCTATCTATCTATCTATCTATCTATCTATCTCTCTCTCTCTCTCTCTCTCTATCTATCTATCTATCTATCATCTATCTATCTATCTATCTATCTATCTATCTATCTATCCATCTATCTATGTATCTATCTATCTCTCTATCTATCTATCTATCTATCATCTATCTATCTATCTATCTATCTATCTATCTATCATCTATCTATCTATCCATCCATCCATCCATCCATCCATCCATCCATCTATCTATCTATCTATCTATCTATCTATCTATCTATCAACTATCTGTGGGGCAGTGCAGGAGGCAGAACCAAAATACCAGAAATTGTTGTAAATTGCCTCAAACTGCACACACAAACACACTGCACATGTAATCAGTCTTATTGCCTTAGAAAAAGGTGCAATTGTGGGTGATTTAGTGCAGCCTCCTGAGCTGTTAACCACAAAAATGTTAACGCAGAGTAGTCACCAAAAAATTCATCACAGTTTCCCCAAACGCCATTAACTTACTAAATGTTACACATAACACTAATATTTTGATGACAGTATGAGGTAGATGTATCAAAATGTGAGATTAGAGTTCAGCACAGAAACAGTCTGTTTATCAAATGGTGAACTCTAACATTCACATACTGATAAATACGCTTCTAAAAATCACATAGGAATGAATTGAAAGTTGGTGAATTTTTCCACACTGAGCGTTAATGTCGCATTTGTTAAATAACTGTTCAGCCTTGGCATGTGGTGTTAGGTCTCCAGTCACTTGAGGGCAGCAGTGCAGGTATAACAGGACAATGGGAGAAGGCTGATCATTCCTTAAAGGGATACTGTCATGGGAAAACAAGTTTTGGTTTTTTTTCTCAAAATCATCAGTTAATAGTGCTGCTCCAGTAGACTTCTGCACTGAAATCCATTTCTCAAAAGAGCAAACAGACTTTTTTTATATTTAGTTTTGAAATCTGACATGGGGCTAGACATAGTGTCAATTTCCCAGCTGCCCCTAGTCGTGTGACTTGTGCTCTGATAAACTTCAGTCACTCTTTACTGCTGTACTGCAAGTTGGAGTGATAACCCCCCCCCCCCCAGCAGCCTAACAACAGAACAATGGGAAGGTAACTAGATAACAGCTCCCTAATACAAGATAACAGCTGCCTGGTAGATCTAAGAACAACACTCAATAGTAAAATCCAGGTCCCACTTTGACACATTAAATTACATTGAGTAGGAGAAAGAACAGCCTGCCAGAAAGCATTTCCCTCCTAAAGTGACCAGGCAAAATGACCTGAGATGCACCTACACACCAATATTACAACTAAAAAATACACTTGCTGGTATGGTAGTGTGAATTATTTGCAGTGTAAGCAGTTTAAATTACTAGTGATGGGCGAATTTATTCACCTGCGGCGAATTCTCGAAAACGCAGGGCGACATTTCGTCCATAGTGAAAATTAGCTGGTGTCTCATTGTGGACGCTCGCGTCTGGTTTTGAACGCCAGCGCCCATTGCCGGCATCTGTTTTTTTTTCGACGCCGGCAATGGACGGACATGTGCGTCCCACTGTTACTATAGGCACCATCTCTCCCTACTATACCTGCTATCCCACAATCACACTCCCTTCCCAGAGACTATTATCCACTGTTACTATAGGTACCATCTCTCCCTACTATACCTGCTATCCCACAGTCACACTCCCTTCCCAGAGACTATTATCCCACTGTTACTATAGGCACCATCTTTCCCTACTATACCTGCTATCCCACAGTCACACTCCCTTCCCAGAGACTATTATCCACCGTTACTATAGACACCATGTCTCCCTACTATACCTGCAATCCCACAGTCACACTCCCTTCTCAAAGACTATTATCCCACTGTTACTATAGGCACCATCTCTCCCTACTATACCTGCTATCCCACAGTCACACTCCCTTCCCAGAGACTATTATCCACTGTTACTATAGGCACCATCTCTCCATACTATACCTGCTATCCCACAGTCACACTCCCTTCCCAGAGACTATTATCCACTGTTACTATAGACACCATCTCTTCCTACTATACCTGCTATCCCACAGTCACACTCCCTTCTCAAAGACTATTATCCACTGTTACTATAGACACCATCTCTCCCTACTATACCTGCTATCCCACAGTCACACTCCCTTCTCAAAGACTATTATCCACTGTTACTATAGGCACCATCTCTCCCTACTATACCTGCTATCCCACAGTCACACTCCCTTCCCAGAGACTATTACCCCACTGTTACTATAGGCACCATCTCTCCATACTATACCTGCTATCCCATGGCCACTGCCCTTCCCAGAGACTATTATTTCAAAGAGGGCCACAAGGACATTATAAGCAACAATTCATAATGCATTGAGCCACATACCAAAAAAGCCCCTATGTATTTTAGTAACCTTTGAAGAAATTTAAAAGCCACAGAAGAATTAAGAATTGGTAATTCAGGCTAACATAATCTTGCTTCTCAGACATCAGTCAGAATAATTTGGTGTATGGCCCAGCAGCTATCTAGACATTATAATTAATCATAATAATAGCAGAGCAAAACAAGCCTCATGCATTATTCCTCAGGAACAAAGACCTACAGGCTCTCTTAAAAAAACACAAAGAAGCATTTTTTTTCAGCTGCTCACAATGCAAGCAACATTTATCCAAAAGCTAATAGATTCAAATGCATGTTAATAGGTAGTTAGATCATGAACATTCCTTTCCTCCGACATGCCCATCTTAATCATTTCCAAATGTTGGCACCCACCTAAGTACAGGTTCAACAGAAAACCAATTCAGACATCTCATTGGTTATTTTTAACTACTCCCATTCTGACATGACCTGTGTAAGGCTTTATTAACATTTAAAGAATTGATATAAATGTCATGATTTTGTTGGAAGAATGAGTTTGTCCAAATCAGTTCTTGCTCCAGACAGAACATTCCCATGTTGAGTAGATCTTTTTCTTGGGGCTTTCTAGTCACTGCTCTCCAACCAAGAAAATCACTTACAGTAAGACATTCCTCATAGTCATTAATGAGTCTTGGTTGGGGCACTTCTAAAACATTCAGATCTATCATGTATACCAGAAACAGAACAGATTCGTATGGAGAAATAAGTACTTTGTAAAAGTTTCCATTGTTCTTCCCTTAAATGGTCAAACTCCAAGCTTAATGTAGAAACTAATGAAACCAATAGTATTGATTTTTGGCATATTTTAATGTAAGATGAAGTTGTCTTGAGATTAATTAAATGAGTAGGAAGAGTTAAAACAATGTGGGGTTCCAGTTTCTTAGGCACAACCAGTGAACAATTTCACTATATATTTGGCCCGGGAAGGGGGGGGCAAATCTTTAAAAAAGAAAATATACCAGCCATGCTTTTTATGATTTTATGGAAAACTTTACAACAGAATAACATAACTTAAATTTCAACTAATAACATTACACTCAAGAAGAAACAAAATTACCCCCCCCCCAGACCTAGCTTTTAAAGCTATATGGGTGGGATCTCCTATCGAAGGCTTTACTAATATTAATTGTTCCAGAAAAATTCACTATTACCGTTAGTTGAACCCTAGTCATCCTTTGGATGTGTAGAATGGTGATTCATTAGTTAGTATTGCTATCAAACAGTATCAGGGTCCTGTGTTTGATCCCAAAATATTAACAAGTGTGCGTGTAAGAGAGGGGACAAGGAGACCATATGTTGACTGGTGACACTGGCACAGAAATATAGCCTAGAACAGGAGTGCCCATACCTTACTAATGCGGGGTCTACTTTAAATGATGTTGTCCCATTAGGAACTACATCCATAATATCACTGTTAGCATTCTGATCCATGGAAAATATTACTTAAGTATTATATTCATTTATGTGAAAATGTATATTACTATATTTAAAAAACAACTTTTTCCTATATAACCTGAACAAAATAAATATCTGAATGAAAAGAATAAAACAGTCAAGCTGTGTGTTGACAAGTGTCTTGAGATCTACTGATCACCAACTAAAGGTCTACTGGTAGATCCCGATCTACCTTTTGGGCACCCCTGGCCTAGAATAATCCAATAGGAAGGTTTAATAGGAGGAGGATATATACTGATGTCATCATACAGCTCACACCAATTAGCTGTCAGTTTTAAGGGACACCCACGCCTGGAGAGGCCACCAAGGCCCAGGCCTAAGTTGGTAGGAATTTAGGGACGGCATGCTGCCCAACCACATTCACGTTTCTTCGGAAATACCGGGAATGTGCAAGAGATACAATAGTTTATTAAATTTCCTGCGCGTCAATACCCAATGCTCTGGTCCCAATGATGAAAATTTGAGCAAATAAAACGAAAGGGATGGGGGTGACGAACGACAGCGGGCCTAGGTGCGCCCACTATGTAAATCTGGCCCTGGGGACACCTTATTAAAAGTATCCCTTTAAGTTTAGGCCATATTTTAGATTGGGTCACTGTTCTAATATAAAAAAAACAGTTAAAAACCACACTTCATTTTTTAATTTTATTCTGTTTTTGCCTGGTAAAGATGCCAGCAGCAAGTAGCAAGTAATAAATTCCCTATTAATATACAGCATGGTGGAACTCATTGGCTGATCCAGTGGTGTTCTAGACATAATGGCTTTTCAAACTGGTGTCATAGTGACATTTGCTCCATGTGACATTCTAGCCATAATGTTTTTCAAATGTGAGTCAAACATTTACTCCATTGAGCAAGTGGAGACTCCCGGGCCACCACACTTCATGTCCACACCATCATTGCCTTTTTCTTTTGAAAAATTACTTTAGTGTTGCTTGATCCTCAGCAGGACAAGCTGAATAAGTCAGGATTACGATACGTAGTCACCCATTTGGCATAGAATAATGTTTTAGCTGAAGCAAACCAAACAAAGCCACTGAAGAACAGAGATGTTATACAACAGCAGCATGAGAACAGGGTATTCATTCCTTTAAAGTGCTGCATTTTAAAAGATGAATATATAATTTAATTCTCTTCCACTGATGATAAAGCCATGTGACTGCAGGGAACAGAATGAACCCCTTTGCTCTTAGAGGAGGACATGGCTCAAAGACCAATTGTTTTCTGAATAGAGGGAGCCAAAGCTGGTCATTGCATTAAATAGGCTTTTAAATCGTAATACTTGCAGAACTTCAGCAGCAAAGGTCTCTAAGCACTCACATCAGGGAGAACATTTGTGGGTAGGCACAGTCCCAAACATTGTTTCTGGGTTGTTCTAATGCAAAAGGGAAAAAATAAATGTTTTGGCTGAGCGCACCTATAATTATTGTGAAGTCAAATGCAACCCCACATGCATAGATGCAAAACATGTTTTTAATTATACACACAATAACTCATATATAAAGATGTGTATAACTCTAGGCTTCCCGTCTGGGTGGTGTGCTCTATCAAATGGTTAACATGACATTCAGTTGAGGTATTGAGGTATTGGCAAAAAATGGTTCTTGTTATTTATATCGGGCAGTTCTTGTAGTGGGTTCCTATTATGAATACAGATTCAAAATCATTGAAGATGGAGACTGGCATTACTTGAAACGGTTTGAGAGGGACTGGACCCTACAAAATACATAAAGGTGGTCCACAGCAGTATTTGTTTTCCAGCTTTGTACAAATAAAATATTAACATAATACTTAGAAGATCATGCAGCAACATTTGTCAGTTCTAATTTAAGCATTTGGTGTCAAGATTTGCAAAGGAGTATTTTGGTCTAAAACAGTAGGGGCCTATGATTAAGGGAAATGATTCCCGAAACACGCAAGGCGTTTGCTCCTCTGTTGGAATAAATTTCTCATTTTATCCGGAGTGCCGTCCAGATATCTTTTGTTCTGCGAAACAGCAGGGTAATACACCCAATGGACTAACATGACAGATTTGCAGTTTTGTACTCCAACAGCAGGGAACACCTATCACCCAAAAATAATTTCCCCCACTACAGCTAACATAGCCCGCACTCCTGTTGGGGGAAACAATTGCTTTTTTTCAGAAACAAATGCCACCCATGTGAGTGTTATGCTTCTGTGACATGTGCATAATGAGCACTTCTTCAAACTCTCTTGTTATGGGCATGTGTGTGATGTCACATACATGCATGTGACATCACAAGCATCCACATAGCTAGCAAAATCTACAGCATTATTTTCGGTGCCCCAACATGGAAGCTCCTGGCGTGGGCCTTAGCAGTGGCCTTTTGGGGGGGGGGAACAATTGTTTCCCCCAAACAGAGAGTGGGCTCTATAAAAGGGAACAAGAAAAATGTTGCTCACAATTCACTGCCTCAGGGTCATTGATTAAAGATATCAAGAAAGGTTTGACAAGTTAGTTGTTTTTAATGTGGCATGATATTACAATTGAAACAACTGAAAGTCCATGGGATGATTGTGGACTTCAAAATGATATTTAGGCAACCAGTCAGCTTAAGGCAGTGGTTTCCAAACTGTGGGGCTACTGCCTAGAAGGTTTAAAAGCAATGGCATGGGGGGGGCTTAGCTAATAGTTGCCAATTTTTTCCTATGCTAGGTCTGGGCAGGGGTGATTGCGTCACAAGGCAGGGTGATAGCTTCCCATGGATGGAGTGATTGTGTCACATGGGCGAGACTATGATGTAGGGATCTGTGAATGCCGATGTCAATCTCAGAAAATCCTTCCCATTTTTTCCTAATTTGGAAAACCTGGCATGCAATATTGAATTAGGAAGCCCCTCCTAAAACTGGCTGTCCGGTCAAAACCAGACAGGTGGCAACCTAAGCTCAGCTTGGCATCCAGTTAGGGTGACATTTAGAGACAATTATACTCATCTGAAAGCCCAGAGTGAATATCAGGTAGGTTAGCTAGGTGAGTTGTGTATATCTATTCTCATTTCATGAGCTAAGGATGGACCTTTCAAAGGGGCCATGAAGTAATTCCATGAGCTGAGGATGGACCTTTCAAAGGGGCCATGAAGTAAGAGTTCCATTGACTTTTTTTTATAACTATTGGTTAAGTGCTCCACAGATTATTTCTGTGATGTCATAATTGTCTAACATTGCCCAGCAATGAAATATATGTGATCAACAAAAGCAGTTTAGTTTCTTCCCTAGGATGGTATAGTTTACAACTGGTCATAAATTAGGATTGGTTTCACCCATCTGCATAGAAGAGGTTTTCTTAGTTATGGAATGAACTTCTCAAGGTAGTTTTAGTAAGTGATTGATTGGCTAGGGTCAGATGCCCTTCAAGGATGCTATGGCATCAGTATAACCATTACGTGCAACTATTGCAGACCGCTAGTGTAATCAGATTTTGGATAAAAATTCTGTTACCCCTATTAAGTTGGCCTTTCTTTTGCAAAGGGTTTGCCTTCCTCTCGATCAATAGCTGATATTTTTTTCTAACATCAACTTGGTGGACTTTGTTTCTTTTGATCTCACAAATGATATCAATACCATTATTTTCTAGTCCATTAAGTTTCCCATAAATTTGCAGAACCTAATGAAAAAGATACTTGAATCCTTTCCCTTTGAAAACTCATCTCTGTAACATCTCAGCCTCGTAAAAATAAAGACAAATAAAGATCTTGAAAACACTTTTTTTTGTGGGTTCCTGTAAACCTTGCATCATATTGAGTTTAACAATAGGTATTTTCAAATTTTCAGTGCAGGAAGCTATCACCTCATAATGTCTTCTTCTTAAATAGTTTATGCATCCTTAGATGTATCTGTTTATCCCTAATAAGTGTCTCTTTCCTCAGAATAAGCTCAGGCACTTATCCTGGCTTTTTGATCTATTTTTTTTAATCGGGATTCATTAGGCCAGACGTCATTTTTCACAATTTCTGACAAAAACACTCATCTCTATTACATTCCTAGTCTGGAATAGAGTGTTATTCTCACAGCAGGTCCACGATTGTCCACGGGGGTTATCACATATGGTTTTCCGTATACACATGATAAATACGAGGAAAGCTTTGTGTAGCTGTGATTTTGCTGTGTGGCAGAAAAAGAGTTGATGTAGGTGTGTAGATTGTGTAGTTGGGGTGGTTCACCTTTAAAGAGATACTGTCATTGGAAAAAATGTTTTTTTCAAAGTGCTGTTCCAGCAGAATTCTGCACTGAAATCAATTTCTCAAAAGAGAAAAGAGTTTTCTTTATATTTCATTTTGAAATCTGACATGGGGCTAGACATATTGTCAATTTTGCAGCTGCCCCCAGTCATGTGACCTGTGCTCTGATAGACTTCAATCACTCTTTACTACTTTACTGCAAGGTGGAGTGATATCACCCCCTCCCTGAATCTTCTCATCTGGCCTAGCCCTTATTGCTATAATGCAAGTTGGTGTCTCTCCTTCCCCCCGCCCCTAGCAGCCTAACAACAGAACAATGGGAAGGTAACCAGATAACTGCTCCCTAACACAAGATAACAGCTGCCTGGTAGATCTAAGGTCCCACTGCGACTTCTTTAGTTACATTGAAAAGGAAAAACAACAACCTTCCAGAAAGTAGTTCCATCCTAAAGTGTTGGCACAAATCACATGACCAGGGGCAGCTGGGAAATTGACAAAATATCTAGCCCCATGTCAGATTTCAAAATTGAATATAAAAAAATCTGTTTGCTCTTTTGATAAATGGATTTCAGTGCAGAAGTCTGCTGGAGCAGCACTATTAACTGATTCTTTAGAAATGTCTGGCGAATTTATTTGCCCATCACTACTCATTACCATCCCTATTGATTGACTGCGTGCAAGTGGTGGTGCACACTACTCAGCAGCAATCTATTACTCTTACTAATTCTACTTTTGGGAGAAAATGCTGCTTTGTGGGTAAGACACATGCCAATTTAAATAAGCAGAAATGTGTAAAGCCATTGGGGGGTCCGTGTAGGCCCCAAGGTACAGCACACATTGCTAAACTTCCATCCCTCTACTTTTTTTACATTCTGTCCAACAAACCTGAATATACATGAGCTGCTAATGTAACATTCTGATCATCTTACAAAATGGCATTTACAATTGCTGGGTCTACTGGGGCAAAATATTTATTCCCATTTACGTTTATCTAACAACGTATGCCGTCACGCAAGAGTCACGGTGCGTTACTGAAATCCCTTTCCTAGCTTTCCATCACATGCTCCTAAATTCGCTCAAAATCAAAGAATGAAATTCACTTGGAGGCGTACAAGCCCTGCTGTATTTCTGCTAATAATAACTTGGACATGATTCTGTTTTTCTTGAACAAAAGTAATTTTTCTCCCCCCGTACACAAGTCTAGAACCTCTGCCAAGGTGCTGGTGTATTGGGAAGCTGGAAACCTAAGAATGTTGTCAGTCTTGATTGAAAGAATAGCATTTAGGGATATTTTCCCAGCAGCTGTTTCTGTTTCGCTGTAATTTGTTCAGGATCTCTGTCAGAGCCCCCAAAGCTCACCTTTTGCCTCTAATGCTGGGAGAGAACTGGAAAATTGAAGAATAGATGAGAAGAGCTTGCAACTCCCCGAACAGTTAAAGGGTCTTCATTTGTTTTCCCATTGCACTTGTCTAATAGATATATTATGAAGAAGATTATTTGGGGTCATTTGCCTAGATCACTGATGAAATGAAAGAGCACTAAAGGGTGCAAAAGTATGCTCCTCAGTGTTTAGCCAAAGAGCACTTCTTAACAGGGTTGGGGTGCTCTCCCCACCTCCAGTGTAAAGGGCAGGGTACAATGCTGGTGGGCTCAAGACAGCCCTAGCCTTACCACTTGCCATAGGGCAGGGGGTAAGCAGAGGTCCCTGTAGAGGTCCTGTGCTCCCTATATTCAGATCTGAATGAGATGTAGATTTGAGTTAACTTTGAATATAGTTTGAAATACTATTTGCAATTGGTTTTCATTCTATTGTATTGTCGATATTCTATTATTTGTGTTTTTTGAGTTATTTAGCTTTTGTTAGGTTGGTTGCTAAGTTTGGAAAATCTTAGCCATGAGGAAAGACTTGGGGATGTTCAAGCTGGAGAAGAGGCGCTTAAGGGGTGATATGATAACTATGTATAAATATATAAGGGGATCATATAATAATCTCTCTAATGCTTTATTTACCAGTAGGTCCTTCTAGCTGACACAAGGTGACCCGGTGCAATTAGAAGAAATGAGGTTCTGTGTAATGCTCTCGTTCTCTGGAACCTTGAATGGTGATGGGCACATTCACGATGCACAGGAGATCCCTCTGGGTTTCTGGGCTTTCTGCTGTGGAGAACACAAGGAAAGTGCGTAGCAGCAATTAGTACGTAAACAAGTTACCGGCAAGGATTTAGAGGAGACGTGGTCAAGAATCAGGCTAGAGGTTACAGGCAAGTGGCAAGAATCGGAGTCAAAGTCAGACAGGAGTTGAAAACCAGAAATTGAGATCAGAATCAAATGCTTCGGCAGGAACAGTGAAACTGGAACCAGCTTGGGCATTAATACAGGCTTTTAAAAGAGAATTGGTGCCAAGATTCCAGTTTGGTGCACAATAGTGATGTCATGACGCTCCCATCAGGAAGTGCATGTCTGTGCACAGAAGACAGAGCAGCAAAAAGCCTAATCAGAAAGTACGTGCCTACGCAACCGGTGCTGCAAGGAGACGTGCCAGGAGGTAGGAGAGGGAGAAGATTTCCCGGCACGTCTTACATTCCATCTTCATTTTTGTAATGAGTTTTTACAATGAGAGCTGTGAAGATGTGGAATTCTCTCCCTGAATCAGTTGTACTGACTGATTAGATACATTAGATAGCTTTAAACGGACTGCTCACCTTTGAGTTAACTTTTAGTATGACGCAGAGAGTGATATTCTGACACAATTTGCAATTGGTTTTCATTTTTTATGAGTTATTTAGCTTTTTATTCAGCAGTTTGTAGTTTCAGTAATCCGATTGCTAGGGTCCAAATTACCCTAGCAGTCATGTCCTGATTTAAATAAGAGACTGGAATATGAATAGGAGAGGGTCTGAATAGAAAGATGAGTAATAAAAAGTAGCAATAACAATACATACAGTATGTGGCTTTACAGAATATTTGTTTTTAGATGGGGTTGATGACCCCCATTTGAAAGCTGGACAGAGTAAAAAAAAAAAAAAAAAAAAAAAAAAAAAAAAAAAAAAAAAAAAAAAAAAAAAAAAAAAAAAAAAAAATAATGAAGACCAATTGAAATTTTGCTTAGAATGACATATTCTATAACATTCATTAAAGGTGCTTGTGTCCAAAGCCTCTCCCATGTTCTTTCACATAGTTGCATTCCTCCCACCCCTGAGTTCCTAACTGTGCACCTACTGACTACCACTGTCGGACTGGGATGCCAGGGGCCCACCAGAAAACCTTAGACCAGGGACCCAACTTTCCAAACTATTATTCCTTCTCTCCTCACTTAACCTCTTTATTCTCCCATTCTTTTAGATCTACTTACTATACTCTATTCTTTCATTATTAAGCCTCTTTTTCCACATAAAGAAATAAGGAATGCACATGAAATAGGCCAAATTGTTAGAAGCAAGAGGCCCACTGACACCTGGGCCCACCGGGAGTTTTCCTGGTATCCCTGTGGGCCAGTCCAACACTGCTGACTACTATATTCTGAAGATAGCTGCAGCTCAAGGGTTCCCACAGTGGGCTGTGTCAATAAGTGCAGCTGTTTCTGTTTCACTGTAATTTGTTCAGGATCTCCCTCAGAGCCCCCAAAGCTCACCTTTTGCCTCTAATTCTAGGAGAGAACTGGAAAAGGGAAGAATAGATGAGAAGAGCTTGCAACTCCCCCAACAGTTAAAGGGTCTTCATTTGTTTTCCCGTTGCACTTGTCTAATAGATATATTATGGAGAAGATTATTTGGGGTCATTTGCCTAGAGCACAGATGAAATTAAAGAGCACTAAGGGGTGCAAAAGTATGCTCCTCAGTGTTTAGCCAAAGAGCACTTCTTAACAGGGTTGGGGTGCCCTCCCCACCTCCAGTGTAAAGGGCAGGGTACAGGGCTGGTGGGCTCAAGATAGCACTTGCATCCTGAATCTCGCTGCATCTTTGGGGCAAATTCTCTAACGTGTGTAGTTCGCTAGCATTCGGCGCACTTCGCCAGGTGTAGTTTCGCCAGCGCTCATCAAAATTCACTAAAATGCAAAGTTGCGCTCAGGAAGGTGAACGGTGGCGAAGTTATGCTAACGATGCATAATTTCCATTCGGGGCAAAGTTAAAGTATAATGGACATATATGCTGCAGCCACTACATTACACTACCCAAGCCCAGGAAACCTTATATAGTTGGGTTGCCATATGTTAGGAACTGTAGGGGGGAAGGAGGTTACCCTAAAAATATTCAACAATGTTTTTCAGCCTATCACCCTTAAAAAAGTAAAACACGCCAGCATTTATTTGGGACTTAGAAAAAAATGTAAACTTTTTGTTTTTCTGACCCTGGCGAAGAAAAGTCTAGTGCAAGAGGTAACGTTCAGTAAAATGGGCATCTTAGTGAATTAGCGTAGTATCGACCCTTCGTCAGTGCGCAACTTCGCCCTGCGTAAGGGTGCAAAGTTGCGTTAGTCTATCTACTTCGCTACTGAAAATTCACCAGTCAGGGTTGGTACATTAGCGAAGTTTCGAAATGACATCACATTGGCGAATTTGCCCCTCCATGTCTCAAAGGATTAAAAATCCAGGGCAAATCCAGGGCAACCTATCCTAGAAACAAGTTAGGGGACAGGAAGTTGGTAGATGTGGGGCACCTAAGTTTCCCAACCTGCCTCTCATGAATACAATGCAGCTGAACACTGAGAGCTCTGTATTAATGTGGGAGCGCCCTTTCTGCAAACGGTGGTGCACTATGGTTTGTGGGATGGGTGACCTCCTTCAGACTACATCTCATGAACACAGTCATGGGTGGAGAGGGTTTTTTTGTTTTGTTGATAAAGGTTGGATTACCAACTCATTGACCCACAGGCTAAATGCAAAGTTAGCGTAAATGCCCCTGTTATAACCCATAGCAACCATAAAGCTTTACTCAAAATGAGGTGCCAGGGCAAGATGGAATACACCCTTAGATAATAAAAGAGCTTAGTTCAATTTTAGTCAAGCCTATTTCTGATTTTCTCAGTCTCTCTTTCATCTGGTGTGGTACCTATAGATTGGAGGGAAGCTGATGTCATTAATGTATTTCAAAAGAGAATACAATCTCAGCTTGGCAATTATAGGCCAGTAAGTCTGACATCCATAGTGGGAAAATTATTTGAAGGCTTGTTACATGATCACATTCAAAATGTTGTGAAGTTTAGGTTATGTCAGACAAATTTGATTTAAAAGCTGTGCGAACTTTTTTAGACCTCGAATGAACTCGAATGAATTCAGAACTCGATTCTAATTTAAGAAAAAACTTTAAAGTAAAAAACTTGAATCAGTGAATTCTGGGCTAACAAACTCAAATTAATCCAAAAATTGTATCAGTCAAATTGATCGAGCGAAACACACCAGAAAAGAACATCAAGAAGGCTATTAACATGGATCTTGACAGGTGTAGGGAGGGTCAGGGTATAATAAATCTAAAAAAAAAATCCTTTTTTTATTTTTTATCCCCAAAAATTTTAAAAAAATACCCTTGAAAACACAAATTTTTGTGGGAAAAAACCATTAATAAATCTGTCCCTAAATCTGTAGCCTTACACATTTGTTTTCTAAGATGGGTCAGTGATCCCCATTTGAAAGCTTGACAGAGTGCAAAGGAAAAAAATTAATAATGAAGACTAGCGATGGATGAATTTCTCCTGTTGACGCCGGCATCAATTCACAGGTGTCAAAATCGACGCAGGCGACCAATGACTGACACATGGGTCCAATTTTTTTTTTTTTTCACACAGGTGAAATTGCGAAAAGCAGAAATTTGCCATGAATTTGAGCCTGGAGAATAAATTTGCCCGTCACTAATGAAGACCAGTTGAAAAGTTGTGAAGAACTGGCCATTCTATAACATACTAAAGGTTAACTTTAAGGTGAACCACCCCTTTAAGTCAGTGGCATTTCACCGTGATGTAAGATTTATCTGCTTTTTGTGTAAGTGTAATCCATTTGGAAGAACCAGTCTGTTGACAGTCAGGTCATGTGAATGTTTAAATCGCGACTGCTACAGAACCAGTAACAAACCATAAAGAAAGTGTGAAACAAGCCTTTATATGACCTGTCTCCTCTGTTTTGTGAGCTCCAGCTCTAGAATGGGGAATTCTTGCTGGGAGGTTACGGTGAGTTTCCATTCTTTTATGTCCCTTATTCCCTGTGTGTCAGATTTTAGGACTTGTTTCTGCATTGCTTTCATTACAGCTGAAAGGTCCCCGGTGTGACATTAGGCTTATGGGAAAGGTCGAGCATAGATACACATAGTATGTAATGTTCCCACAATCTGTTTGAATGTGAAATAGATTGCGTCTGGGCTGCAATGTACAAACACCTTGATAGGGGGAAGCAATGGCATTTTTGCCATGGGGCAAGGGGAGAGTGGCACTTTAATAGTGATGGCAAAGAGCTGCTGTAACTTTGAGAGCATATTTTTCTGTTTTAGTGGCAGGTTTATCAAGGGTCGAATTTGGAAGTAAAAAAACTTAGAAATTCGACCATCGAATTTTATTTTTAATTGTTTTTGATCAAAAACTGACCAAAAGATTTCCCCTCTATAAAATTTGGATTTCAAAAATTTTCAAAAACACTTAACGCACATGCGCATTAAAATATTTCCCAGCTGCCCCAAGTCATGTGACTTGTGCTCTGATAAACTTCACTGTTTACTGCTGTTCTGCAAGTTGGAGTGATATCACCCCCTCCCTTTCCCCTACCCAGCAGCCTAACAACAGAACAATGGGAAGGTAACCAGATAACAGCTCGCTAACACAAGATAACAGCTGCCTGGTAGGTCTAAGAACAGCACTCAATAGTAAAACCCATGTCCCACTGCGTTCCATTCAGTTACAATGAGAAAGAAAAACAACAGCCTGCCAGAAAGCAGTTCCCTCCTAAAGTGCTGGCACAAGTCACATGACCAGGGGCAGCTGGGAAATTGACAAAATGTCTATCCCCATGTCGGATTTCAAAATTGAATATAAAAAAATCTGTTTGCTCTTTTGAGAAATGGATTTCAGTGCAGAATTCTGCTGGAGCAGCACTATTAACTGATGCGTTTAAAAAAAACAACGTTTCCACATGACAGTTTCCCTTTAACAATATAAGCCAAGTGCTTTAGAAAAAATCATCTAAATGGGCTCTTTAATTGTATATCTTTTGCCCCATAATGCCAAATTTATTGAGTTTAAAAGCCATAAGAGCTCTCTCTCTACTTTTATGAGGATGTCTCTGGAAGTCATGATAAAATATACTAGCAGTGGAGCGACTCCCTAAATGTACAAGAGAGCCTTTGTGCTTTCAGTATACACAGTTCCCTACAGAAGCCAGCTGGACTACCTCTTCTGGAGGTAAAATGCCAAGACATAATCTTTGACACATCACATCTGCTTTAAATAACAGATTTTTACCCCACACTAACCTACGACAAAGGCCGCGTGTAATGATTTAAAAATAAAAAACGCTGGTACTAAATCTAAGGCATGAATAGCGAATAAGAGAACGGTGGGGGGGGGGGGGCGCATTTTGTCTCATTTTTACAAAATCCCAATAAAACAGCTGGGATATTTCTCTGCCATGGACAAGTCAACAAATCCACCATTTCCTTTGTGCCGAGAGCTGCCTTGACAAGTTCTGATAGCTTGTGACTGGGCAGGATTATGAGAGTAACCACATCAGATTTTTACCTGACACTTTTATTGGTGATGTAAGTTCTAAAAAGCTAAATTCTGTGCCTGCTGATAGGCTGCCTAAGTATGGAAATGTCAAGCCCCCGCCCATTTTTATCGTTTTTTTTTTTTTACACAATTTCAAAATACATTTTATTTCAGCAGAGGCTCCTGTTTGGGTTTTAAAGGAGAACTAAAGCTTAACCACATAAACAGGCTAGAAATGTACATGATGCCCTTTAGCAGTAAAGATCTGTGTCTCCCCAGTAGATGCCCCAGTAGCTCCCCATCTTCTTTTCTACTGATTCACTGATTCACATGCTCTGTGCTGCTGTCACTTACTGAGCTTAGGGACCCACTCACAATATACACCTGATAGTGTCATAGAAATATAGTCACAATATAAGGCTGATTAGTCATTAATACAGATAATTAGAAACATCAGAATTTAATAATCAGTAAGCCTGTAGCATCAGCTTATATTACAGCCAGGGAAGCTCATTTTCTGCTACTGCTGGATAATTAGTGACGACCCCTAAGCTTGGCTTCTCAACAGCTGCTCAAAGCCCACTGAGCATGTGAGTGTCACAGACACTTTCCAAGATGGTGACCCCCTGTGACAAGTTTGAAGTCCTGGATCATTGCTGCTATTGACAAGCTGAAACTTTAGCCTCCTGCAATAAGTTCATTATATAAAACATGGTATTTTTAGCCCTATTAATTTTTAGGGTTTAGTTCTCATTTAATCAACAGCTCAACTATAGATTTATTATGGAAATATTTTTGTTTCCACCCCCCCCCCCCAAATCATAGTGATTTTGGATATTGTTATGCAGGGCCACCATCAGAAATAATGGGGGGCCCGTACAACGGGGCTCTGGTCTCCTCCTAGCCCCAAACCCTACCCCAGATCCCGCTCAACCTACAATAAAACGGCTACAGACTCATCCATGTAAAAACACCCCCCACAAGTTATAAAAAGCCATTGGTGGCAAGGGCCCCCCTAGAAGTTAAAAAAAATTGGATTCAGATTAGGTTTGTTATTCGGTTTAATCTTTCGCTACGGATTCAGGAGTACAGCCAAATACAAAATAGTGGATTCTCTTGGCAGAATGGGTGAATCTTCTCCAAAATCTTCTCCAAAAGAGAATTTACACTACTGCATGTTATTTCTCCAAAACTTGTCATATTCTCCTTTTGGCGATATTGGTGGAACTACTCCTTTTCACTTTCACCCTTTATGAAATATGCCCCATATTGTGCAGTGATTATATAGGTATAGGATCAATTGTCCAGATTACTTGGGACTTTTCCAGATAAGGGATCTTTCTGGACAAATTGATCTCCAAACACCCTCAATCTGCTAAAAATCATATAAACATTAAGGGGGGATATTTATAAAAATCCAAATTTTTATGGTTATTTTATCAATAAGAAAATCCAATCAAACTAGAATCTGTGATTTTAGCTTAATTTAATCGGGTTGGGGAAAAACTTGAGTGAAAATTTGAATCGTATTTGTTTTCAGATTTTTTTCATGAATTGCTCTAATTTTTTGGTCTAGTCATTTTCGGGTTAATTCCAGTGCAGACCACAGAAACTTTCAATTTACTTTTTCCATCCTCAGAGTATAATAAATCTCAAAAAATTCAAATGTTGTTTTTCAATTACAAATTTGGATTTTATAGCAAAAAAAATTAATTTTAGGGTAATAACCCCCTAAATAAAACCAACAGGGTCTTTGCCAGAAATATGGTTCAATGTACTGTTTAATTTTTAAAGAGAAAAGGGAAATCTCTAAAAATTACATAGTACATAGTTGCATAGTAATTTAGGCTGAAAAAAGACACACGTCCATCAAGTTCAACCATTTAACCTGCCTAACTGCTAGTTGATCCAGAGGAAGGCAAAAAACCCCATCCTAAGCCTCTCCAATTTGCCTCAGAGGGGGAAGAATTCCTTCCTGACTCCAAAATGGCAATGGGACCAGTCCCTGGATCAACTTGTATAATGAGCTATCTTCCATAACCCTGTATTCCCTCACTTGCTAAACACCATCCAACCCCTTCTTAAAGGACCAGTAACATCAAAAAATGAAATTGTTTTAAAGTAATACAAATATAATGTAGTGTTGCCCTGCACTGGTAAAACTGCAGTGTTTGCATCAGAAACACTTATATTGTTTATATAAATAAGCTGCTGTGTAGCTATGGGGGCAACTAGTCAAAGAAGAAAAGGCTCAAGTTACACAGCAGATAGCAGATAAGCTCTGTAGAACATAATGTTATCTGTTATCCATTACTTATCCTGTGACATATAGCCATTTTTCAATTTCCGCCATTGCTACTTAAAAGCTTATTTATTTGAACTATAGTAGTGTTTCTGAAGCAAACAGATCAGTTTTAACAGCGCAGGGAAACACTACATTATATTTTCTTTACTTTAAAACACTTTAATTTTTTGGTGTTACTGTTCCTTTAAAGCTATCTAATTTACCAACCTGTACCAGCGATTCAGGGAGAGAATTCCTTTTCTTCACTGCTCTCTCTGTAAAAAACCCCTTCCAAATATTTAGGTGGAACCTCTTTTCTTGTAATTGAAATGGGTGACCTTGTGTCAGCTGGAAAGACCTACTGGTGAATAAAGCATTAGAGAGATTATTATATGACCCCCTTATATATTTATACATAGTTATCATATCACCCCTTAAGCACCTCTTCTCCAGCGTGAACATCCCCAATTTGGCCAGTCTTTCCTCATAGCTAAGATTTTCCATACCTTTTACCAGCTTAGTTGCCCTTCTCTGTACCCTCTCTAATACAATAATGTCCTGTTTGAGTGATGGAGACCAAAACTGTACGGCATATTCTAGATGGGGCCTTACAAGTGCTCTATAAAGTGGAAGAATGACCCCTGCTACCATGACTCTATGCCCCTTTTAATACAGCTCAAGACCTTATTGGCCCTTGATGCTGCTGACTGGCATTGCTTGCTACAGCCAAGCTTATCATCTACAAGGTCCTTCTCCATAATGGATTTGCCTAGTGCAGTCCCATTAAGGGTATAAATGAATATTTTTACATCCCAGGTGCATGACTTTACATTTATCAACATTGAATCTCATTTGCCACTTTTGACAGTTTGACAAGATCCTGTTGCAAGGATGCCACATCCTGGATGGAATTAATTGGGCTGAATAGTTTTGTGTCATCTGCAAACACTTCTACGTACATTACTTACAATTTGCTCCCCTAAGTCATTAATGAGGTTTATAAAATTAATTAAGGTGAATAAAACTGGACCCAATACTGAGCCCTGAGGGACCCCACTAAGAACCTTACTCCAAGTAGAGAATGTGCCATTAAAAACCACCCTCTGTACCTGATCCTGTAGCCAGTTCCCTATCCATGTGCAAACGATTTCATTAAGCCCAACAGACAATTAGAATTGTATGCTTATAATATAGTCTATGGGGGATGTCTTAATTTGGAGCTTTCGGTATAATGGGTATCCAGATCCGATACCTGTACATCATGCACATCAGTCCCTACCCCAATGAGCCTACAAGGACCCTATCTAATTTACTATGATCAATCTTACCAGGAGCCAATTGACCTGCCTGTATATTGTTGCTGTGTGGGAGGACGTTGTTGGTATCTGTAACTTCTGTAATTCTCTTTTACCATTTCAACAATTTTATGAAAAAAGACTATTTCCCCCAGGGGTTAATTTCAGCAACCCAAGGGTTAACTGAATACAGAGTGCATAGAAAGTACTTAGACAGAGACACTCTTGGCCATCAATGAAAGCTATGGTGCTGAAGCCTGTCTAGCGGTATAAAACTGCTAATATCTCAGACACCATAATAAATAGTTAATGAAGAACTGACATGGATAACTGACTTGCGAATGGGCAGCCTATTTGTTGCTTGGAGTCGCCTCATATGAAGTTCAATATATTCATTGTTGTGTTCCAAAGAATGATAGGTCAAAGAAATGCCAGTAAATTTCTAAAGAAACAGAAGTAATCACTGTGATTCTCCAGTTTTGCAAAAAATTTTTCCACCATTATAATAATTTCCAAAGAAACCTAACAACCGTGCATTGATTGGAATCAGGGCTCTTACTCATGAGCGTTTTTCCCTGCATTCACCTGCGTTCCGTTTAGCTGCAGGGGAGCACATTGATAGACACAAGCAATTCTTTTCAATGGGGCTATACTCACACAAGCGCATGTAGGCGCCTAACGCAGGTTGAGACACTACATGCTGCATTTTTCCTGCGTTTGAGTATAGCCCCATTGAAAAGAATTGCTTGCGTCTATTTCTGCGCTCCCCTGCGGCTGCATACAGCAAAACAGAATGCAGAGGAGCACAGGGAAAGACGCTCTTGAGTAAGAGCCCTTAGAGACTGGAATATGAATAGGAGAGGCCTGAATAGGAAGAAGAGTAATAAAAAGTAGCAGTAACAAAAAAATTTTAGATGGGGTCAGTGACTAGGGTTGCCACCTGGCCGGTATTTTACCGGCCTGGCCGTTATTTTTGATGGTTGATCCCAATGTTATTAATAGGAATAAAAAAATACATAGGAAGGCCAGAAAAGGTGGCAACCCTATCAGTGACTCTTATTTGAAAGCTGGAAAGAGTCAGAAAAAGAAGACACATTTTTCAAAAAAACCTAAAAAATGAAGTCCAGTTAAAATGTTTCTTAGAATTGCCGATTCTATAAGATACTAAAAGTTAACTTAAACGTGAACCGCCCCTATACATATAACATTATCTATTGGAGAACCTTGTAGATATATTTCCGTTTATAGTTTTGACCTGATGCACCTGGCACTTTAAAGTCTGGAGATTTCCCTGCCGTTACAACATATACATGAATTTTATAGCTACATGTTGAAAGTACAATAACATATGATTCTCTAAATATTTAGATACAAATGTCTCCAATTAACTATTTGTTATACGGCTTTTACAGCTGTAGCAGACGTATTTAACGGGCACTTTTCCTTGTGCTAAATCATCTCTTGTTTATACCAGCCTTTCAGGGCGTCCCTTATAAATTAGTCGTATTACTCATTTATTTTTGTTGGAAAGTCAATGATAGGTCAAAGAAATGCCAGTACATTTCTAAAGAAACAGAAGTAATCACCGTGATTCTCCAGTTTTGCATATTTTTCTTCCAGCATTATAATAATTTACTGCAAATAGAAGCAAAGGAGATTCATGACCTTATAAAGGCACGGTGGTGCAGACAGTATGATTTTATACTGGTCTCAGAGCTCCAATTTGGCTCCTAATATACTGTACTGTATTTTTAAGCAGAGGGTGAGGTTCTGGGGTCCGTTTAATAAAGTGCAAAAATTTTGAATTTAAGTTTCCACGGAGAATATATTTCCGCCAGAATATTCGCAGCGACTAAGTTTACTAAACAGCGATGCTCTCAGAAGTCATTGCAATCACTTGCGGAAACTACGTTAGCGAACCAGCTTACGTTAGCGGTAATTTTAGCGAGATGCTAATTTTCTGGCGACAAATTATGTTTGCAAATATTTATTCTAGAAAATAGTCTTGTTTTATGGCGTTAATAATGGTGTTAATTATGGCAATTTTTACTGTGACATTTATGGCCAGAAATGCATCTTCAAAACTCATAAACTTTATTGACTGATGATTATACCATCCAACAGCATTACCAGAGTGACACCAATCAAACATGTATTTATCATATAAACCCATACTGCATCCACTCACACACCCTTCTGCCAATAGAATCATATGAACAAGAAATCATACCAGTTATCTCTTTGTATCATTTAAATGCACAGTTTAATGAGAATTAAACTCCCATTGAGAATTTTCTGGCCAAACAATAAGTTAAAGCCACTATATAGATGGCAGTAAAATGTCGCGAATATTCTGGCGTTGATTATGTCTTTCACACATTTCGCTGTTTAGTAAACCAGGTGTTAATCTGTACGTAGCATTATTTTCAGCGAATGCGATAACTGGCGAAAAAATATTCTTGCAAATATTCGCAAATTTATATTTAACGCATGTTAATAAACTCGCGCAAACATATTCTGCGTTAAATTTGTCTATATTTTGTGCGGAAATTTTTTACCGCACTTTAGTAAATGGACCCCATTGTTTCCTAAATATGTGGCTTATGGTACAGGTATGGTATCTGTCAGGGCTGCAATCAGGAGGAGACAAGTGTCCCGGGGCTGAAGGGGGGCCTGGCAGTGCTGCACTTTTTGACGAGCCGGGTCCCCCTCGACCGCTCAGAAGCTTTGCCTCACTTACAAAGTTCCGAAGAGGCAGAATGCGGAAATGCAGAACATAAGAAGTCCTGAAGTAACGTAAAGACCCAAAGTCACGAAAGGAGCCGACACTGAAATCCTGAAGAGGCGCAAAGACCCAAAGTCACGAAAAGGAGCTATAATTGAAGTCCTGAAGCCATGAGTTCAATTCTACTGACACCAATGTGGGTTTGTTTGTTTGTTTGTTTGTTTTTAATCCCCTGGCCACCAATGTTTTATTTTAATACTCTATAGGCCCCTGCCATCATTTTTTTAAAAAAAAAATATTTTATGGCCCCATTTTTTTTTAACTTGTAAGGGGACTCCTGGCACCAATTTTTTTGAATAATAACTTTTGGGATACCTTTTTTTTAATTTGTAAGGGGGGCCCTGGCACCAAATTTTTTTTTTTTTTTACTTATAAGTGGGCCCTGACCATCAATATGTGGGGGGGTATTTTTTTAGCACTGATGTGTGTGTGGTCTTTTAACTGTGATGTTGAGTAGGCAGGATCATGGGTGGAGCTTGGGCACCAGTTGTACAGGGGATTTTTACTGGCAGACCTGGTAATAAAACAGTAGCTTGTACTTGATCCCAATTTAGATATAATTAATCCTTATTGGAAGCAAAACCAGCCTATTGGGTTTATTTAATGTTTACATGATTTTCTAGTAGACTTAAGGTATGAATATCCAAATTACGGAAAGATCTGTATTCTGGAAAACTCCAGGTCCTGAGCATTCTGGATAACAGGTTCTATACCTTGTACTTGATCCCATGTAAGATATAGTTAATCTTTATTGGAGGCAGAACAATCATATTGGGTTTATTTAATGGTTAAATCATTTTTTAGTAAACTTAAGGCATGGAGATCCAAATTACAGAAAGATGCCTTATCAAGAAAACCCCATGTCCCAAGCATTCTGGATAACAGGTTCCATACCTGTATTATGTACAATTCCAAGATATAAACTGGACACAGAAGAGCCATGAACACTACAAAAAAATCAGGATATACATTTTTGACACAGTGCTTCCAATACTGCAATATTATTTTCTCTACTCCCAAAACAAAGCATTATCGGCATCATGGCAGCTATTCAAAAACTTTTCTTATATTTACTACTTTGCTGCTTGGAGTGGTCTTTGTCTGCTGTATCTATGAAAAACTGAAAAAGATAAGAAAATTTAAAAAGACGTTAAGGGGGTTATTTATTTAAGGATTGATTTGTGTTTTCCATTAAAATTTCATGAAAATTTTAGTTAATTGTTTTGGTCAAAATTCACATATCCAGGTTAAAAACTCCAATTTTTTCAGTTTTTTTCCAAAGAACTCAAATTTCTTGAGATTTCTTATACCCCATACCTGGAAAAGTGTGAAAAACTTACCTGGGGACACCTGATGCACCCACGGCAGGGCGCCTTTTGTACATTGCCCAATGTAGGTCTATTCACATAGTTCCTGGGTGTGATTTTCTAAGGGTATTGACCAGTTCTTGACTTGCTGCCTTTGCCAACTCTTGCCTGTACCTTGACCATTCTCAGGGATTCCGTTGATTCCGTAGAAAAAGGGCAAAGTTTCGGGCCCCTCCGAGCCCTTTATCAAGCCTAAAAGTGCACACACTCCAAAACTCCAAAGTGAATGTGGTGGGTGGGGGTGAGTAGGGGAGGGAAGGGGGGATTATAGGAGGGGAAAGGGAGGATAAGAATACAGGGTTACATAGTTCCACCCATGTCCAGGGTATACATTAATCTTATTACAGTCTGATTTGGTATTGACTGTCCTTGACCACGTTCCCATTTTTCGCTCCTGTACGGTTCCCTCGCTCGCTCAGAACTCTCTCCTTGTTCCTCTCACCTTAAGATCTGGTGGCATCCGAGTAGCAGAGGGCTCCTCCCTAAGCGAAAGGAGGTTGTTAAACAGTGAGCCATAGTTCTGGGTTTTGGGATAACGTCACACAGAGGCCCCATGAACCATTTGAAGATGTTACCCTTCATGATATTCGAGTTTTTTTGGGAGGATTTTGCCCGCTGAATCAGTTTGATACGATATGATCACAATAAAAAACATATAAGGTAACCTTACAATTATTTCTCTTGTACCTTACTCCACAATAGATAATTCCAGAGAACATAAGGAGTGGACATTTCATCTATGAGGTGTACAGGTGAAGGTCTGGTCACATAGGAGCCGGACAAAGGAGGTGAAGCTTAAGGTTGTCAGGTTGAACTTCTAGAACATCCTTTCAAACTCCATCTTTGATTTTAATAACACAACAATAGGTATGATGGGTTATTGGACTGAACAAATATGTTTGCACTTTACAGATAGGGAACGTGTTGACAAATTTGGTATGGATACTATCCCTTAAAATGTTGTCAAAGCTTAAAATGTTATATTACAGAACATATTTACAGGCCAAATGCTTTATTTGTGGATGTGTTTGCCAGAGTTTAAGTTCATTTCCCACCACAAAATTTTAGTTGTTGATAGCCTACCTCAAAAATGGGACGTGAAGAGCGATGAAATATTTAGTCAGCAAAGAATGGAAAATGAAATCAGACAGAACTATAAATAGTGATGTATATTTAGCTGGCCTGGTTATTATGCTCTGATTTACTGGCACATTATTTGATACATATAAATGTCCCTCAGCAGAGATATATAATGTTCCGCAATAACAGCATCTGTTCTCTTTAGAAGAAAAATATATGCACTCATCCTTTCATCCATGTTTTTGCCAAAATGACAACATAGGACTTATTTTCATTTGTTTTGTTCTACATCTATGTAGACATCAAGACAAATGAAGGCTAGCCAAGTATAATTTTTAAAAATCTGTGTTTTTTTAAAGAGTAACTACCTGGAGTGAACACAGGAAGGCTAGCGTTTACAAATGGAATGTAGACTGAAGTAAACTGCTTATTTTACAGGGAAATATTTCCTATCTGAGGTACATTTGTAAAACCAATTAACCTTTCATGTTCATAAATTGTTTGTAAATTTATAGTGTCAGAAATTCTAGGAAGTAACTCCAGTCAAAAGAACTATGTAAGTCTTACTGTAGGACTCCAGGCTGGACAGTTAGTCAGAAAAAGTGTTGGGCAATATGTATTTACTGGACTGGAAAATCTGGTGGCCCGTGGTTAGGTTACAGGGCGTAATTGGACTGGAAGATTGGGTGACCCAATGGGAAATCATTGGATTGGATGATGAGGTATATGAGGTAGTATTTAAGGCATGGTCACACATGGAGTATGGTCCATTCCTATATGCCTATGTTTTGAAGGCAGGTGGAGAGAAGGGGATCTGCTCTCATCCATAGTTCCACTAACAGGCAAAGCATCAGCTTGAGTTCAGCTACACCCAATGGCGATCAGCAAAAAAATGCATGCTTTTCTGTACTTTAGTCCGATCACCATTCTGAGTAGCTGTACTACACAAATTATGGAGCAAATTCACTAAGATCTGAAAATTCGCTAGCGTTCGCCGCACTTCACCAGGCGAATTTTCGCCAGTGCTACGCAAATTCACTAAAGTAAGAATTTACGCTCAGGTCGGCGAACGGTAACGTAGTTGCGCTAGTGTTACTTCGATAGGCAGAGCGCAGTTACGCTAGCAAAGTCTAATTTGCATACGGCGGGAACTTTAACTTATAATAGAAGTATATGTTACAGCCACTACATTCCATTACACAAGCCCAGGAAACCTTTAATAAATTATATAAAGTTGTCCTATTGCCCTACATGAGCCCCCTGTATAGTTGAGTTGCCATATGTTAGGAAATGTAGGGGGGAAGGAGGGTAACCCCCCAAAAAAATCAATCTTTTTCAGACTATCACCCTCCTATGCTAAAATACGCCAACGTTTTTTTGGGACTTAGAAAAATTTTTCCATTTTTTTTCAACCTCCTATCTATTGTATTGAACTTCGCCTGATCTGACCAGGCGAAGTAACGTCTAACGTAAGTGGTAACGTTCAGGAAAATGTTCATCTTAGTGAATTTGCAAATTTACGATCCTTTGTCAGTGAGCAACTAAGCCTGGCGTAAGGGTTCAAAGTTGCGCAAGTCTATCTAATTCGCTAGCGTTAATTCACCAGAGCCGGTGTTAGTGAATTTCCGAAGTTACGAATTGACGTCACGCTGGTGAATTAGCGCTAGCGTTAGACGCTTCGCGCAATAATGAATTTCCCCCTATGTGTCTACCATTCGAGCTACATGGAGCTGTAGTGAAAGTGGACATACACCACAAGTGAATGTGCCTTTCGGCTGCTAGGCAGTCAGTTGGCTGAACAATTTCATGGGTCAAAAGTTAAGTCGTCAGACAGTAAAAGATAAGATGGACCAGTGGTGAAGTAATTAAGTTGATGGGAGACTTATATTTAGTTTTTCTATTGTGTATATCTCTGCATAATAAATGGGGTGAAGGCAGCGGTGCAAATTAGTATTTTCTGTATTTTAACTGCATTAGCATTTTTGCTGGGGACTGCAAATCCTACTCCTGAAAAAAGTTACTGGACTGTCTTTGCAATAGATGGAGTGGCCCAGCGGATATGTTACTGGGCATGGTAAACTTGCACCATCACAAGGGTTTAAAACAATGTTTTCTGGTGCTATTTTGGTTTTAAAGGAGACTTCAACCTGTACTAGAAAAAAACCCTAGCCCCTAATCCTGCCTAGACCCCCCCTCCCTCCTCCCCCCAGCCAAGTTGGAAGCTGGAATGAAGATTGGTTGGGGTAGCGATTACTAATGTTAATAGGGATACTGAAGAGGAAGATGGGATGGTTCAATGGTCAAAATGAGAGAAGGATCCAGGTGTCCTAGGGAGGAGTGGCATGCTCAAGTTTCTACTGCAGAAGCCGGAGGCAAACTGCGACAATCATGAGTGCTTTAAAAAAATGCTGGGTGCTTAAATTTAAGGGAGTACACAGATCAAATTATATGAGACTGAGCACTGATTTTCAGAGACAAAACAGAGCCAATAAAAATAGCAGAATGACAGAATATGGAGGGAATGTGCAACAGTGAATGTTGAGTGTATCTAAAAGTAAAGTGCTGACACCATGAAACGTATACACAGGTAAAAATGTAATAAAATATTTATGCTGTTTTACATTTTAATTATGTTGTTTGTTCTATCTCAGGCACTCTTTTTTTATATCATCCCCTCTTATAGCTATTCATACAAAAGTATGTATTTGTATAAAGATAGTAGTATTGTGCCACTGGTGTTGTGAAACTGAGTGTATAACCACAATCCCTGCCATAAGAACAAACAGGGCTATTGCAGAAAGGAAGAGAACACAATCACATGAAATTCAGGAAATATACTACCTCACAAAAGAGAGTAATTCTAACCTACTAAAGTAAACACTGTTTTTCAGAATGACACTAGTATACACAATGTCATACCTAATTTTAGTCTTAGGGATGTAACTTACTTTGGACAAAGTTACATACAGTACATTACATTTCTTACTTTCCATTCACTTACAAAATTAACAAAAATTTAATTTTGCAAGGGGTGGCCAACTTCTGCTTTTGTGGTGTTTATAGAAATGGCCTGCAGGTGTCACTGTGCATGTTTGATAATTACATTATTGCTGCTGACCAAGGGGAGATTTCTGCAGCTAGAAAGCGTGCTTTACTTATTCATTGCCTGGGAGCAGAGGGACAGCGTATATTCCATACATTACCATTACCTGATGATACTTATGAAACTGCTCTGACTGCTATAAAGAACTTTTTTGTGCCAAAAAATGTGGATGCTGAAAGATATAAATTCCGCCAACGTGGACAGCGTAATGGTGTATCCACAGAACATTTTGTAGCAGCTTTGAGAGAGCTGGTTGTTACCTGTGAGTTTGGGATTCTAACAGATGAAATGCTAAGAGACCAAATAGTGGAAAAAACAAACTCGCCGCGCATTAGAGAGAGACTGCTCCTAGAGCAAGATTTAACCATTGCAAAGGCTATTACAGTTGCTTCTCAAATTGAAACAGCTGTGGCAGAGGTTAAAACTCTCAGGGAACTGCTGAGAATGTACAGATTGTGAATTCAAAACTGTGGCCTAAAAATAAGCAGTCACAAAATACAGTACTAAAGAAAGGGATTCACTGCAAAACCATGCAGCAAATACAAATAAAAAATACTGTTTTCACTGTGGTTCAACACAACACCTTGCAAACTATGCTAAATGTCCAGCAAAAGCTATACAGTGCCACAAATGTTTAAAGCCAGGTCACTTTGCTACGGTCTGCCATAGTTCTACTAAATATGTTCATGAACTTACTACTACAAATGTTACAATATTAAGTGTGGATAAAGCTGGTACATTGGCAGTACTGCTTCTGCTGACAAGGGGCACTCCATTAACCTGATGCTTGATACAGGTCCAGCTGTTTCAATACTACCAAAGGATATTTTCTTAAAATACTTTGCAAAAGATACGCTTGGTTCACCTACCCTGAGACTGGTCAGTTACTTAAAGGATCCAATCCCTGTGCTTGTTTGCTTGCCAGTGACTGTACAATTTAAATTAAATACTGCAAAATGTGACCTTTTACATTGTGAATAAAGGTACTGCTATACTTGGAAGGGATCTCTTTGCTGCATTAAACCTACATTTAGTTGATGGTCTTATTACTACAGCACCAGTGCCTGCCACACAGCCTGTGTCTAAAATTTCACCACAAAGCAACACATCACTGGGCTGTGCAAAGAACTTTGTACACAAAGTAAAGTTGAGACCAGATGTAAAACCAGTACGCCAGAAATTAAGGCACTTGCCCTACTCTATAAGGGAGACTGTCTCACAGGAACTAAAGAAACTGGTAGAGCAAGATGTGATTGAAAAATCTGAATTCACTGAATGGGTTTCACCAACTTTTGTAACAAAGAAGAAAACTGGAGGTATTCGATTGTGTGTTGATCTCCGTGAACCTAATAAAGCAGTTGTTATTGATAATCATCCCCTGCCACACATAGAGGAAATATTTTTAGAACTCCGAGGAGCAAAATTCTTTTCAACCCTGGATCTTCAGAGTGTTTATCATCAAGTATTACTGCATGAAGAAAGCCGAGACCTCACTGCATTTATTACCCATGATGGTTTGTTTCGGTTCAAGCGTGTACCTTATGGACTGGCATACAGTTTAATTGTTACTGTTTATATATTTGTCCAAATGCTTTCCTACTATAGGGGGAATATGTGGTGTTTATAAAAATGACCTGCAGGTGTCACTGTGCATACACAGGACTTTCTGTACAGCTTGAAAGTGAAAGTAAAACTTACTGCTGTTATGTAATGGCTGCATGAACCTGCTAATAAAGCACTGTTATACTCTCCTCATCCTCGGCTACCAAACACAACAGCTTTCAATGGTATGCACTGACCTTATGTGCCTACAAAACCTAAATAATATGAAGTCTACATATACCTATACTGTGTTGTCTATCTACCACAACCCAAAAGGTAAGTCAACTGAATACTACACATACTTATCCTGTGTTGACTCTCTACCAGAACCCAAAAGGTAAGTTAACTGAAAATGATCCTGTGTTTACCACGTCTACCAGACGTGAATAAATGTAGGTGTAATGATACCATGTGCAGGAAGCTGCTGCTTGAAGTGCCTTTATTTTCCACATGACACGTTTCGAGCTGCAAAGCTCTTTATCCACATAAACTTTTCCACAAGGGCATTTTAACATGTAGACCAGTTTCTCAGAGTTGCAGGTTGCATAATGTTTTAAATGAATATTGTGGCCCCTCGTGGGATGTTGTACCACTGCACAACACAGCCACATTGCACAATTTGTTTTCCAAAGGACTTAAGGGTGTGGCTAGGGTACAATTCCTCTTAGCAGTTGCCAATAACCAAATCAAATCAAAAGTATGGTGGAAGGATTTTTTGCACTTATACCTTGTATCACTGCTATTCACTGTTACACTTGATAAAGAGCTTTGCAGCTCGAAACATGTCCTGCGCTTCATGGTATCATTACACCTACATTTATTCTCGTTGGCAAGGTTCGCTCTGGATGGGAGCAAGGGTGGAAGATACCAGCTAACCTGTTTTAAGGACTGCAGTACACCAGTAACTAAGTCTTTCTACCAGACGTCAAAAGGTAGGCCAACTGAAGTCTACCTGGACCTATCCTGTTTTGTCTATCTACTAGAACCCAAAAGGTAAGGCAACTGAAGTCTACCTGTACCTATCTCCTGTGTGGTATACCTACCAGAACCCTGTAATAACTCACCCTGGTGGTCTAGTGTTCCGGCGAGGACGCCCACAGCGCCTTCAGCGGGGATGCCCACCATTTTCCTTGGTTTCACCGGTATCCTTGGGCTCGCAAGGCATGGACTACCGGCTCTTCTACGCGCATTAACGCTGGCGTAATGACGTCAGCGCCCAATGGTGCCAAATTCAAACGTATTTAAAGGAACATTTATATTTTAATCATTGCCCGTTATAGGATCTTTCCTGTGAATTTTCCTGCTTTTTAAAGCTTTTGATTTCTATTACCTGTTGTGAACCCTGCCTGTTTGTGACCAATCTGGACTTCTGAAATCCTGACCCTGCCTGGTAGCCGACTCTTCTACATCCGCATCCCTTCGGATTGATCTCCTGGTTTGACCCTTGCCTGCCTGACTCTGCTTGTTTTCTGCCTGCACCGACCTGTTTTGACTATGCTATCTGTTTACTCTTTGTTCTGTGACCTTCCGCCCAAAAGACTTTGCTTTACAGTGCCTCTCTTTATAAGACCTGGCGGCATCCAATTAGCCAAGGGCTCCTACCGAGGTGAAAGGTGGCTGTTAGATGCAGAAGCAAGAGCCATGAACAGGGTGCTTAGCATTGGTTCTGGATTTAGGGTTCCAACTGTGACAAACCTAAAATGTCAACTGAAGTCTACACGTACCTATCCTGTGTTGTCACTATACCAGAACCCAAAAGGTAAGTCAACTGAAATCTATCCTGTGTTGTCTCTCTACCAGAAGTCAAAAATTAGGACAACTGAAGTTTACTTGTACAGTACCTTTCCTGTTTTGTCTATCTACCAGAACCCAATAGGCAAGACAACTAACAGAACCCAATAGGCAAGACAACTGCCAGAACCCAATAGGCAAGACAACAAGGAACAGAGCAGAGTCTAAAATTATTGACTGGGGCACTGAGTGTTAAGCCAGGAGACTAAGCAATACCTCAAGAAATTGTCAAGTACCATGAGACACAAAACAGGTGTAGAGACGGAACTAACCAAAATGCCAAAAATAGGAGTTACCTTTATGATTTCTATTTTGTATGCTGAAATAGCCACCTCTGTATTTGAATAAATTGCCTTAAAAATGAAGAAAGTGCCTGTTGTTGTTCAAGCCAATATACACATGGTGGAGGATGCAGACAAAAGTTTGCCATGAAAAGCAAATGTATGAAGATTTAAAGCAATAAACACCATCTTAAAGGGAAAACATGCCTTTTTTTTGCTATGCCTTTGGCTACTTGCAAAAGTCTGTTTCGGTTGTGGCAGCACCTAAAGTCACTCATTCTATTTATTAGTGTGTAAGATGGTCTGCAATTACAATTGCATATGTTACCAGTTTGCATCAGCTTGAGTGATATACTATGTAATATTATCTGTCAGGAATCCGTCAAGCAATATTTTTCCTTAGAACGCCTGTAGCAGATACACATTTTTCACATTCCTTCTATTGATGGAATGATACAGTACATATAACTGGCTGCCTAGATTGGGCTGTCACATCCAAATAGTAATATGCACTGACTGCGGTGACCTTATAGCAAGGGCAGAACTGAGCAGCTGCAGACCCTTGTGTTGTGCTTGGATAGTTAGCCCACTTATGACCTCAGCAGATGTTTCTACAAACATGCAATTAGGATTTCCTCATTTCTAATTACTGGAGGTGACATGAAAAATCATAACACAGGCTCGAAATGTGCTTCTCGGTAACCCAAGGCCTTCCCTTCTCATGATGTAATATTCCCAGAGCATGTCAGTGGGTGCCCCTGTAGAGCAACAATCAAAGGTATCATCTCCTTTGAGGTTATAATAATAATGATAACATTCACCATAAGTGTAAGAAATCCAACTGCCCTGTCAAAAGTATCACGTGCCTATACTCATGGTCAATGGAAATCGGCCTTCCCCCCCCCCCCCACCCTAATGAAATTAAAGTAGACAGATGAATGGTGATAAAACAATATAGGATGCAGTGGAAATTAAAGTTTAAATGAATAATTGTGTGAAAAGAAGCAGCAAGAGTTCAGACAGGCTATGCAGGGGGTAAGAGATACAGCTGAATGTCAACTTATATCGGGCATTTCAATAAGACGTTACAACTCTAGTAGAAATTAACACAATATATAGATGAAGAGTCTGACAAAGAAATCTAATTTTGAAATGTCTAACCTGCACCTAACATCTGTTATAGAATTACAACCGTCCCATATGTAACCCATAGGCAAATGTCAGGGGATGCTGGGAAATTATTCTTTAACAACCACCATAGGGCTAAAGAATGGACATTCCTCAACTAATTGTTTAAAAATCAGTGGCTAATACCTATACAACTAAGTATTTAGGGGCAAATTCATTATAGCGCGAAGCGGCTAATTCGCCAGCATAACGTCAATTCATAACTTCGGAAATTCACTAACACCTTCTCTGGCGAATTTACGCTAGCGAAGTAGATAGACTTACGCATTAATTCGCAAATTCACTAAGGTGAGCATTTTCCTCTACATTAGCACTTACGCTAGACATTACTTCGCCTGGTCAGACCAGGCGAAGTTCATTACAAGAGATAGGAGGTTGAAAAAAAAACACTGGCATATTTTAGCATAGGAGGGTCTGAAAAAGATAGATATTTTTTTGGGGGGGTTACCCTCTTTCTCCCCTACATTTTCTAACATATGGCAACACACCTATACAGGGGGAACATGTTTAGGGCAATAGGACAACTTTATTTAACTTTTTAAAGGTTTCCTGGGCTTGTGTAGTGGAATGTAGTGGCTGTAACATATACTTCTATTATAACTTAAAGTTCATGCCGTATGCAAATTAGGCTTCGCTAGCGTAACATTGCTCTGCCTAGCGAAGTAACACTAGCGCAACTACGCTAACGTTCGCCGACCTGAGCGTAAATTCGTACATTAGTGAATTTGCGTAGCGCTGGCGAAAAAAGTGTGGCGGACGCTAGCGAATTTTCGGATCTTAGTGAATTTGCCCCTTAGACTCATTGGGAAAAACTCGCTAAAGGGCGACTTGTCGCCAGCAACTGTTTTGCTCCACTTCGTGCCACTTCGGCAGGCGCAAATGTGTTACCACTATGCTAATTCACTAAAATGCAAAAGTTGTGTTCTGGGCACCAAACGCTGGCAACTTTTCACCAGTGAAAACTTCTTCAGCGCCAGCATTTCATAGTGAAGATTCCCTGGCGTTCATTTTATGCTTAATGAAACTTCACTAGAAGTCTTACGCATAGGTCAGTCCGGATAGGGGAGGTTCATTAGGCTGGGGACAGACAGGGAGATTCGGGGAGATTCTGTCGCCTGGCATTTAATAGCAGGCGACAATCTCCCCGAATTTCCTTCTCCCTGTCTGTCCCCAGCCTTAAAGTCATATACACATTTTTTTTTTTTTTACAGACGTTGGTGAAATGCTTGAAGTGGCCACTTTTTATTACAAATGTCCAAGGGAGCTTAATAAAGATATAAAAGCCTTAATATGAGCCTACCCTAAAATATATGTGGCAAGTCCCTCAAATGTGTAAAAAAAATTGTCTTGACTTTGGCAAGGCAATGTCGCTTTAAAAACAGAAAAGTCACCAGCGTTTTCTTTATCAAGTGATAAAGACTTGAAAAAGATCAAACCTTGAAACATGTAGTGTTCAATAAACAGCAGGAATCTTGCAGCAACCCGCTCCGTTTGATTGAAGTTCATCACCACCTTTGATTGTGTAAGTTCAACCATTCTGTAGACTATTCCGTCCTCTTGATTTCCCTGGCCCAGCGGACACAAGTTATTTTTCCAAAAAAACAAAGCTTGTGATAAAAAATGTTCCATCTCCATCTGTTCTACTGAACTACAACAGCCAGCAACCAAAAATATATCCAAGGCAGGCCACGATGCCCCATTGCAACAGCCGAGGAAACAAAGATTCCTTCCATGTAAAGGGAACACAATTCCCCTAATAGATTTCAGGACAGAAATAACATTTCTGGCAGGCCCACCTTGCATAAATTGTAACCAGTTGAGGATGGATACAATCAAGGAATGCGATGCCTCTGATGAGGAACAGTCTAGTAGTCATAACTTAAATATTTTGCATTACAATTCAAAACTAAAGCAGGTGCATTTTTTTCCCCATCTTTTTTAAAGCAGGTCAGTTTTTATCCCTGCACTGACATTTCTTTCTTTTAGTTCTTTGTTTGAAATGTGATATTCATTTTGATGTGACCAAGAATATTATATATATATATGTTTTTTATATGTATGTTTTTTTTTTTTTCAGTGTGTGAAAGTCTCAGTCGACCCCAGGGACGTGTGTAATTGTTAAAATGTGTGCGACCTTTAAAACTGCCTCCCAAAGGAAGTGATTTAAGGAGCAAGGAAAATATATTCGTACAGGCATCATTTTTATTCAAATTCTCAGACTATTGTAACCTGCCTTTGTTCTGTGTCTACTGATGAGGAACATTCAAATGTCCAATGATATTAAAGAGACCAAAGAACAGGGCATTCAAACGGTTGATAAATCTGCTTGATATTTTGACCAATATCTTTACCAATCGTGCAATTAAAAAGAGAGAAAGTAATTCAATACAGGTAGTTCATTATATGAATTATGTTTCAGATTTAGGGTCGTGTGAGCCTTGTTCATTCAACAGGTCCTATATCTGCTATTGGGAACAGTCAGCTTGGTGTTCATAAAAGGTCATGAATTCTAGTTAAAGTGATACTGACAGTAAAAAATGAATTTTAACATATGAATGTACATTAAGGGGCAGATTTATCATTGGTCGAATTTCAAATTTAAAAAAATTCAAAATTCGACCATGTGAATGGAAGGGAACATCGTATTCGAAGGATTCTACCGCAATTCGGTCAAACGAACGAATAGTAAAAATATTACCATAATAATACCAAAATAATACCATATAAACGTGTTAAAAAAATGTTCACACAAAAAACTTAAAGGGGTGGTTCACCTTCAGGTTAACTTTTAGTATGTTATAGAATGACCAATTCTAAGCAACTTTTCAATTGGTTTTCATTATTTATTTTGTATAGTTTATGAATTATTTGTCTTCTTCGACTGACTCTTTCTAGCTTTCAAAAGGGGGTCACTGACACCCTCACAAAACAAATGCTCTCTAAAGCTGCACATTTATTGTTATTGCTGATTTTTATTATTCATCTTTATTTCCTGACCCTATCCTATTAATGTTCCATATTCTCATACAAATCAATGCATGGTTGCTAGGGTAAATTGGACCCTAGCAACCAGATTGCTGACACTGCAAACTGGAAAGCTGCTAAATAAAAAGCTAAATAACTCAAAAACCACAAATAATAAAAAATGAAAACCAATTACAAATTGTCTCAGAATACCACTCTCTACATCATATTAAAAGTCAACTCAAAGGTGAACAACCCCTTTAAATAGTTCAGACTTTTAAAGGCAATCACATTTTTAAAATAGAAAAGTCACCTGTGTTTTTCTACACTTTTTATGACTTTCCGGGGTAAAGGATATGATGTCACTGACATCAGATTGAGGAAGATGTAGCTTCGTTTCAGCAGTTCACCTGGTCTGAGGTGGGGAAAGAAACTCTGTTCAGTAAAATCGGTAATTTCGTGAATTTGTGGAGTAACAACCATTCGTCAGAGTGAAAAGTCGCCTAGAGATAAAGTATAAACGAATGCCAGCGACGGTCTCTTTTGCTATTGAATTGTTGCCTGTTAGTGAATTGGTGATGTCCCTGCGGATGGGATTTCTGGTGAAAAGTCGCAAGCGTTAGCTACTTCACCCTCCAGTAAATCTGCCCCTTGACGTTTTAGTATTGAGTGCTATTCTCATCTCTAAACCTAGAAATGCAGGTGTCATGGGGCTATGTTTTTACCTTCCCATTCCTCTGCTGAAGGGGTGATATCACTCCAACTTGCAGTGCAGCAGTAACAGGAGACTGAAGTTTATCAGAGCACAGGTCACATGACTGAGGGCACCTGGAAACTGACATGTCTAGCCCAATGTTAGATTTCAAAATAAATATAAAATAATCTGTTTTGTCTTTCGAAAAATGGATTTCAGTGATGTGTTTTGAAAATCAAGTTTTCCCATTATAGAAGTAAATAAGTGTACTCGCAAACTAGTAAAGTTGGGCTCACATAAGTTGATGAGTAGACTACATTTATTGTTTTAAAATTGGCAATATTATTCCCCCCCATCACTGTATTTTTGTCCATAATCTTTTAAAATTAAAAGATTCCAGTCACATATAATGGCAAATTAATCTGGCGCATGAAAAAGATCATTAAATGAATGGTTCCCCTGCCTGACTCAGTTACTCCAGATGATGGTCACCAGATCTGAGGGCAATGTTCAATGTTTTTCAATCACAAAGCATTTCCTACAATTCCAGCACCACTGCAGCCAAGTGCATCCAAAGTATGGTAGAGGGGGCAATAGTATTGCTGTTACTCAACATTAATATGATGTTTATTGATTATTCCATAGGCTTATTGTTATTTATTTGTTTGTGATAATTGCTGACTAACTGCTACTTTCCCTGCTTTTGATATTATATTATGACAATAACACTTCAGCTCAATATCTTCATCATTATCCACTTCTGGTGTTGGCTACACAGTGGTGGCTTTATGAGACTGTAACAGTAGTGATGAGAGAATCTGTTCTGTTTTGACAAAAAGTTGGCTAAATTTTGGAAAAATTCAAGAAACTGGAAATTTAGTGAAACCCATTGAAGTCTAAGGGTGTTTTTACACCAACTAAAGTCAATTGACATTTTTTCTTAGGGCTCCTACACACGGGCGTTTTTGACCTGCGCTCCCCTGCGTTGCGTTTGGCTGCGTTCAGCCGCAGGGGAGCGCCGGTCTAGATGCGCTTCATTTTGTTCAATGTGGTTGTACCCACGAGACGCGTGTAAGCGCCGAACACAGATTCAGACGCAACATGCTGCATTTTTCCTGCGTTCGGCGCTTACATGCATTCGTGTGAGTACAGCCCCATTGAAAATAATTGAGTGCGTCTATACCTGCGCTCCCCTGCGTTTGAACGCAGCAAAACGCAACGCAGGGGAGCGCAGGTAAAAACGCCCGTGTGTAGGAGCCCTAAGAAAAAATGTCAATTGACTTTAGTTGGTGTAAAAACACCCTTAGACTTCAATGGGTTTCAATAAATTTCCAGTTTCTTGAATTTTTCCAAAATTTAGCCAACTTTTTGTCAAAACAGAACAGATTCTCTCATCACTACTGTTACAGTCTCATAAAGCATTAAAGTCAATGGGCGTTTTTTCTTTTGGCGACTTTTTCTCTCCTAATGCATTAAAGTCAATGGGCGTTTTTTCTTTTGGCGACTTTTTCTCTCCTAATGCATTTAAGTCAATGGGCGTTTTTTCTTTTGGCGACTTTTTCTCTCCTAATGCATTAAAGTCAATGGGCGTTTTTTCTTTTTTTCCGACTTTTTCTCTCCTAATGCATTAAAGTCAATGGGCTTTTTTTCAATGGCTGTTTTTTCGCGGCAAATTTTCCTGCAGTGAATTCACAGCACAGTTTCGCGAAAAAGATTTGCACATGCCAAAATCCGTGGCTGGCAAATGAATTAATTCATCTCTATGTACCAGCAATATATTTTCTAATTGGTTTGTGGGCATGCCTTTCTGCTGCTCAATGGAAATTTAATAATAGTAAAAGTCACATCAGGGCCCTTCTAAGCTACCTTGACTATCTCAAGTGGTACAGGTAGAGGTTCTGTAATCCAGAGACCCGTTATCCAGAAAGTATGTACCTACTGTATATTTCCTGTTGACAGTGCCAGTGCATAACTGCTCATGGTCAGACTGGGGGGGCCCAGGGCCCACCAGGACTGTTGTTCAGGGCCCTACTCCAGACCCCCTGGCCCCACTAGTGCGATGGCGCTAACGCGCTGCACAGCAAATAGTTTTTTGTAAGGCCAGGAGATTGGGAGAGGGGGACTGGCCCAGGAGGGGTCTGGCCTGGCGGGGGCCCATGATGGCCAGGGTCTACCAGGTTTCTTCCTGGATAGCGCCTCTCTTTTCAATAGGCATGTGCATGGAAACTTACAGCTGCATCCCCTGTAGCTCTACAACTCACATGTCAAAGGATTATGCTCTTCTACTTACAGGGACACTATCTGATTAGAAAGTGACTTAGCATATAATATTTTGTTAATTTTGTAAGTGCTGAAACCAGGTGTTTCACATTCATTTAATTTGTGCTTCAGTTAGATAATATATTTGACTTTGTCCTTGAACCTATTGGCTTTCTTCCTGTAACAGGACTCCGACCCTTTATTAAACAGAACAAAATGTCAATATCAGTCTGTTATTTATGATTACTGCTTAAGATCAGAGTTTCAGTCTTGTATAGGAATTTACTGACCACTGCTCTTGCACAGTAAGTTTGATTTTCTTACAATTTCTTCACTGTGAAGGAATCCTGACTAATGTATGTTCTGATGTAAACTGTATAAGCACTATATGGCTTGTTCTTCCTAAGTGTCTATGAAAAGTCAAGAAGGTAAGAGAATGTGTTTCCATGAAATTATACACAAGACCAATGTGCGTTTAGCTACAGATTCCCATTAAGATCTTCCTGTAAACAGATTTTGTTAAATGACCTCAGGGACAGATCATGTTTCCTATACACAGGTGTTTCTTGCACTGGTAATTTAACCCTAAGATTTTGACCTACGATTTGTATTTCTGATCAGTTTTATAAAGTATCAAATACGGAACAACGTCAGAAGTATAAAGAGTCAGTCCTCTTGGGCCACTGACAGATTAGGGTTTTGGAGCCATAAATACTTCCACATTCCAACACACTGTTAATGGGATAATTGCATTTTAATTACAGAAATCCTATAACTCCGGAATGTCAGTGACCCTCTGAGACTGAACTGAACAGTCTTGATGGATGATTGGGGTTAGAAATATGAAATATCAGTTCAGTCTCTCAGAAAGGATTGGGCCAGGAAAAGGAATTTGCATTGCTGATTGGAAAGTTTAGACTAGGATTAAAGAGACATTAAAATTGTTATTTTATTACATAGAATGCTGTAAGAATGCTGTAATATTTCCAGATATCCATATTAAATCTTCCATTACTCATTATGCTCATATATATTTACTCTACTTGTAGATTTGGTTATATTGCTTCTCCTTGTTTATTGACATATATATAGCCATTAATATTGTAGAGAATTGTGTTCCTTCATACAGTAGTATTAGTATGGCCATAGTTTGGGGGTTATTTATCAAAATCTGAAATTTTTATTATTATTATTATTTTTATTTTTTTTTTAATAAAAAAAGTCTGATTAAACTAGAATCCATGATGTATCCTTATTTATCAGTAAAAAAACACAAAAAAAGTCATATCGACAAAAACCATGACTTTTTCGGATCGTCGCACGAAAACTGCAACTTTTTGCAGATTTGATGCCAGAAAAGTCGGAATTTTTCGAGAAACAGGCTGAAAAGCCCAAAATGTTTGTATTATCGTACGAATTTAGTATCATCAGCAAAAATAAAACAGTACTTTCAATGCCCACCTCCAGGTCATTAAAGGGATACTGACATGGGAAACAAAATTTTTTTTTTCAAAATGCATCAGTTAATAGTGCTGCTCCAGCAGAATACTGCACTGAAATCCATTTCTCAAAAGAGCAAACAGATTTTTTTATATTTCATTTTGAAATCTGACATGGGGCTAGACAAATCTCCCAGCTGCCCCTGGTCATGTGACTTGTACTCTGATAAACTTCAATCACTCTTTACAGCTGTACTTTCCCTTTCCCCCACCCAGCACCCTAAGGGATGTGACACACTAGGCTATTTGGGGAGATTAAGTCACCTGGCGACTAATCACCTCGATTTTGCGATGACCAATCTCCCCAAACGCCTTCCCTCACTCTGCGCTGGCTTAAATGAAAAATCGCCGGGGCTAATCACACACGGCAATTCATTTTCCGAAGTCACCCAAAGTTGCCTCGCAAGGAAACTTCGGAAAACGAATCACAGCGTGTGATTAGCGCTATTTTTCATTTAAGCCAGCAAGGAAACTTCGGGCGACTTTGGAAAACGAATCGCCGCGTGTTATTAACGCTGGCAATTTTTAATTGTCACAGCCCAATGGGGGAAGGTAACCAGATAACAGCTCCCTAACACAAGATAACAGCTGCCTGGTAGATCTAAGAATAACACTCAATAGTAAAAACACATGTCCTACTGCGTTCCATTCAGTTACATTGAGAAGGAAAAACAACAGCCTGCCAGAAAGCAGTTCCCGCCTAAAGTGCTGGCACAAGTCACATGACCAGGGGCAGCTGGGAAATTGACAAAATGTCTAGCCCCATGTCAGACTATTAACTGATGTGTTTTGAAAAAAACATGTTTTCCCAACACTGGTCCAATTATTATTATTATTAGAAAATGTTCCTTTTGCAACCACTCTTTGTAATCTATACCACTCTGATATTGTTGTTATTCTATATATTACATTATTATGTTGCACTGAAACAAAAATTGCCCTTGGTATGATATCTACCAAAACTAGTCAATGAGCAGTCTGTGCAGATTCCTTTATGTATTTTATTTCAATGACTTCATAACTGTAGCAACTGTAAAAACAAAACAAAAAAAAAAAACACTTTATGATCATCACAAAATTGACATTAAATTAAAATGAACATTATTCTGTGGAAACATGCTTTATTAGTAACAGCAGTGCCCGGTTTAATTTATTTGAACTGACATTTTTTTTTGTAACTTCTAGCTGTGACGGTATCCAGATCTATACGGTTACGATGAAAGCTTTCTTTTAAGAAAAGAGGGGAAAAAGCAGTAATGATCGGGGGGGGGGAAGAATAAAAAGCAGTAGAGTATTTCCCATACATCAGTGAAGGACAAACTAATAAAGGCTGGTCTGGAACACATCTCTTCATGATGATTGACTTATCTGCAATTGCCATTGCAACAAATCTGGAAATTACATAATTGCCAGAAACTGAAGAAATTTGACTTGGCAGCAGCTGGATTCAAATGTGATTTATTTTTAAAGCATTTTGGCTTTCTCCAGATGAAGGCTTGTTTAACGGAAGAGTGTAAATGAATCAAGTAAAAGGTTTACTTCTGAATGGCTAAATGTAACGGAATTGTCATTATGGTGATAGCGCAAGTAAACCAAAGTGGTTCATAATGTTTTAATATACATGGGTGCTGGTGCCATGGCTGTCAGCTAGAAGCTTTCTTCGTTTCCGCCAAAAAAAATGATTGCGCTTAGTTACTGATGTTTCTGTAAGAAACATTTTCCATGTGTACTCAGTAAATATCCTCGGAATCTCCCAGCGTTAATGTTCAAGTAAATTAACTCTTTTGCTTACAGAAGGAAGTAGATATTCAAATAACGGTTATTGGCCTTTTTTAAATTTCTGCTTCTTTTTATTTGTTAACTTTAATAATTTGCCACTCTTAGGGGCACATTAATAAGGGTTGAAGTGAATATTCGAATGAAATTCTAATTTAGAAGATTTGAATTTCGAAGTAATTTTGGGCTACTTTGGCTATCGAATAGCCCAAAATTCGATTCGATTTGAAACAAGCAAGTACTTGCCCTTTAAAATCCTTCGACACTTAAAGCTGCTGAATTATCATTGTAGCCTATGGGGGACCTCCTAGGAATTCAAAGGATTTTGCGCAAAATCCTCCGAATCGTTCGATCTGAACGATGCAATCGAACGGTTCGAACAAATTTTATTCGATGGAAAATGGAACTATTAGATCGAAAAAGGTACATTTTCGATCAAAAAAGCCCTTTAAAAAAACTTTGGTGGTTGAATTCCGAAGTTTTTTCACTTCGAAAATTCGCCCATTAGTAAATCTGCCCCTTAAATGAGATAGATAGGGATAAACCCTACCTGTTACTTGGCGTGATCATAACCAAAATCATTTTCCAGCCACAGCTTGTTCACATGCCAATTATGTGCTCGAGAATGTGCTACTGTGTTAGTGTTTTTGAGTGCTAATCATACTCATGCATATATGTGATGCCCATGGCACACGGCATGTGCAAGGGCACCCCTAGACCCACTGCAGTTCTTCGCCCCCCATTCTCTGTCCTTTATTCTCAAATTTTAATTTCTCATGCGGGTCCCCAGTGTTTCTGAATCAATGTGGGTGTGGCTGGGCAGCATGCCACCCCCTAAAATCTTGTCACCCTAGGCCAGTGATCCCCAACCAGTAGCTCGTGAGCAACATTTTGCTCTCCAACCCCTTGGATGTTGCTCCCAGTGTTCTCAAAGCAGGAGCTTATTTTTGAATTCCAGGCTTGGAGGCAAGTTTTAATTGCATATGTAGCACTATAGTAAACTTGAGTGCACCTATCTCTACTATAGGCTCCACTCCCAATATATGTTGCTCCGGATGAGACCTTAAATCTTAGGGAGTAAGCCCTCGCAGCGAGGTGGAGGCAGGGTGTAGTGCAACTGTAATAATATTCAGGGTGCAAATAAATGGGCGCCAGTGGTTCTTATAACTTAACTATAGAACACGTTTATTGAACATACAATCCACATTGGAGTGTACAGCAGTAACATAGCACAGCAGGATCAACAATGGATAGGCAATACTCACAGCACCTTTGGTCAGAGACTGTCCCCTCCACACATGGGAGACAATGTACATGCAGCATAGAGGAGGTACACCCAGCTTTCAGCCTTTTCCCTAAGTGGAACCTGAGGAGACACTTTCAATCCTAGGTCTGTACACTTAGTCCCTACTCTGGGCAATTAGTACCCGGGATCTTAATCCCACTCACAATCCTCGTAGGAGCCTCAGACTGCTCAGCTAAATAATCCTGTCTATCTGTCACTCCTAGAGCGACCTATAACGGTGAGTAGCCTATCCTTACTAAGCCTGACCTGCTTAGGTTCCACTCGAATACTCTGCCTGCCTGCTCAGGCTAGAGCCAGCACAAGATGGACACTGAAAGCATGGCTTACAGTGCTTTTATACTTTAACACAGTGCCATCTACTGGTCACTATGTGTAATAACAAGGGGCATGGATTAGAGCAGGAATGGGAAACAGCTCCCCCTCCTAACTGTATTTTAGGACCCACTTAGGTGTCCATAACACTTGGGGACTGCCTGCTAAATAAACTAGGAGATTAATTTAGTAGTCCCCTACATTTACATACTATATATACTGCCAGGTAGAGTCTCCTGTAGGCTGCCAGTCCACATAGGGACTACTAAATGGCCAATCACAACTATTATTTTGCACCAAAAGGTACTTTTTCATGCTCGTGTTGCTCCCCAAATCTTTTTACATTTGAATGTGGCTCACAAGAATAAAAGGTTGGGGACCCCTGCCCTAGGCCTTGGTTGCCTTTCCAGAAATCCAGGTCTGAGCATGTGCCACAATCCTTAGATACCTAGGTGCCAGTATTACTGACTATCTTTTAATGGCACCCTAATGATCTTGAAACAACAAACCCCATTGGCTATACTGCTGCTGTCTGGTCTGTTGTTTCACACTAGTAAATACTTATCCAAGATGACAAGCATTCTTCTACATTAGAATCAATACTACCCCAAAACTAGAAATACATTTGTTATACAAAAGGTCCCCTTTTCCACCCAAGACACCTTGGAGAAATGTTATTGAGAACCACAAAGGACCACACCTTGTGCTCCTGGTTTCCAGTGAGGCAGAGAACAATTTAATACCATGCCCTTGAAATATACAGACTTGGATCCTTTTGAAGCAGAGTCTACCTCGTAGACACCTTCTGCTGTACTAAGCTTTGCTAATTGTGGCCTAGAACAAAGTACCTATTTGGCCACATTTAAAAAAAAAAATGCTAGGAGGATTTATTATATCTTATTTGGGATCAAGTAAAAGGTATGTTTTTATTATTACAGAGAGAAAAAAATCAATTTGTTAATTAAAATGGAGTCTATGGGAGAGCCTTCTCTAAGTTTCTGGAAAATTGGTTTTAGATAATGGATCCTATACCTGTATTACCTCTTTTGTATCAAACACAAAGGAGGATTCTAAGAAAATGGCCAAGTCGTGCCCTAATGACCTTCATTATAAATTATTGGTGGTAATCATTGGGGCAGATGGTGAAGACCAGCAAGACATGCCTTTCTATTAGGAATGCACCGAATCCGCTATTTTGGATTTGGCCGAACCCCCGAATCCTTCCCAAAAGATTCGGCCAAATACCGAACCGAATCCGAACCCTAATTTGCATATGCAAATTATGGGTGGGAAGGAGAAAACATTTTTTACTTCCTTATTTTGTGCCAAAAAGTCACATGATTTCCCTCCCTGGCCTTAATTTGCATATGCAAATTAGGATTCGGTTCAGCCAGGCAGAAGGATTTGGCCAAATCCTGCTGAAAAAGGCCAAATCCTGAACCAAATCCTGGATTCGGTGCATCCCTACTTTCTATGTCTAGCACAAGAAACCTTTAAATCAACTGCTATATTTTTCTTTTTTGAGGAGACATACCAGGTACAGAGATCAGCTGGTACATGTCTCACATGAATTACTACAGTCATGAATTACTTAAGAATTAACATAGGGGGTGTCAATGTTTTGTGGGGGAAGGGTCCTGCTGAACTACAACTTCCAGAATTATCAGCCATTCACTGTATTGTGGGAAAATGGCATCAACATGTGTCTCTTTTTTTGTATGTTTAGATTTATAATTTCTATTCATCAAAGTCATAAAAGCATGATAAAACGATGCCATAGTGTATTGTATGTTAATCAATCACTTTGTAGTTCTTATTTCACAGGAAGGGTACTGACTTCATGGACTATGACTGGACTTGCCTTTCCTGCTGGACATCAACCAGATTTCGAACAGGAAGGTTTAAAAATCACATCAGTGAATTGATGCAGGACTTTCCTGATGGGTATACATAGATCCATGGATGTGTATCCATAATTTTAGGGCTAAACAATCCCATCTTCCAGATTTGACCCACCATGTTCTACCATGAAGGGTACTGACTTCATGGACATGTTGTTCTATGACTTGGCTTGCCTATCCTGCTGGAAACCAACCACATTTCAAACAGGCAGATTTAAAAATCCATTGGGTGAGGACCACATCAGTGAATTGATTCCAGACTGTCCTGATGGGTATACATAGATCCATAGATGGGTAAGCATAATTTTAGGGTTAAACAATCCCATCTTCCAGATTTGACCCACCATGTTCTACCATGAACTGTTCATTTGGCAACCTCACTAGATCCTTTAAAAGGACAATGTCTATGAAGGTTTCCCTTCATCCAGGTCATGGTATATCTAGAAGTAAATCTAGAGCACATGCATAACAGGAACAGATTGATTAACAGAAGTGCAATTACCCAATCAGATTGGGTGTTTGCTTTTATCTTCTAACTAGTAGTAAGTAGTCTGATAAAAGCTTATTGCTGACTGGTTCCTACAGATAAACGGCACTGGTGCAGTTTTGCACCTATGTAAATGAGATCCTCTATCTTTCATTTGTTTTCCTGGAGGAGGTGTGAGTAAAAATCTACAGCTGGAAAAAGACGTCTATTGAGTAAAGATGGAGTCTATCAAATGAACCCATCTGTGAAAAGTTCTTCATTGGGGATTGTGCTCTTATTGGGAATTTTGCAAATGCCTCACCTAAAATTAATTACTATCATTACATCACAGCAAATCCCCCTAGAACCCAGCTAGCATCGATCTAATTAAGGCATATTTCTAGTGTCCCAGAATATGTTAAATAAATTGCAGGCACCTGCAGGTGAAAATGTGAAAAACTGTTATTGCAGACACCCCCTTAGGACCTGTGTCATCCCACAAAAATGTATGAAACTAATATGTATAGAACATAGGCCATTTCATAAGTATTAATTAATTTTTACTTCCCCTAGTATCCATCTGTTTTTTATTTATTAAAGCAAGGCAAATGTGCCTTAAAATTAACATACACAGACCAAAAAAGATATGATAATAATGAGTTTGTATGATGAAACATTAGGGGACAGATTCGAATTAGCGAGTTTCAAAAATCACACGTTCAAATTTGAATCCCTATATTTGAACGTAAAACTCCCCACCTAAAACCTGCCGAGTTCATGTACAAGACGTACAAAGGTCCATTGAGCCATTTGAGCCATTTGGAGATGTTAATAGCCTTCCTGACATTCAAGTTTTCATTTCAGAGAAAAATCAACTCATACTAATTGAATATGATTCGAATTTTCGGATCAGAACCATTCGATTGAACAGTAGACATTCTAATTTTAGGGTTAACTAAACCCTAAAGTTAAAAGTTAAAAAAAACCCTACCCCCCTAACCTTCATAGACTCCCCTCCCTCCACCCCCTCAGTGTTACCCTGGGCAAATGCCCCTAAGTCTTTACTTACCCCTCCATGCAGATTCTGTCCAGGCGTCATCTTCTCCTCTTCAGTAATCTTCGGAATGAGACCGGCATATCGGTCAACTGCGCATTCGCCGAAACTTACAAAAATTGCCAAAGCGCTGGTCTCATTCCGAAGATTACCAAAGCGGCTGAAGACAGTGCCCGTGAACTCCGATGGACAAAATCTGCATGGAGGGTTAAGTAGGGATGCACCGAATCCAGGATTCGGTTCGGGATTCGGCCAAGATTCGGCCTTTATCAGCAGGATTCGGATTCGGCCGAATCCTTCTGCCTGATCGAACCGAATCCGAATCCTAATTTGCATATGCAAATTAGGGCCAGGGAGCTAAATCACGTGACTTTTTGGCACAAAACAAGGAAGTAAAAAATGTTTTCCCCTTCCCACCCATAATTTGCATATGCAAATTAGGGTTCGGATTCGGTTCGGTATTCGACCAAATCTTTCGGGAAGGATTCGGGGGTTCGGCCGAATACAAAATAGTGGATTCGGTGCATCCCTAGGGTTAAGTAACACTTAAGTTGGGGGGTGGAGGGAGGGAGCCTATGTAGGGTAGGGGGTTATGGGGGGTTTTAAATTTACGGTTGAATTCTCCTTTAAATAACCTCCCAGTCGAATTGTAAGTATATTCAAATTTTTAAAATTTACATGAATTCATATTTGGACTTTTGATAAATGTGCCTCCCCATATTGCACACCTCACAAGTTCAAAATATTCTGTAAATGCAAAAATGGATGATTTCCATCTCAAAACAAATTCAGTTTTACCATACAAACTATTAGTCGTCTTGGAGAATGGGCTACACTATTATTTCTGTTGGTTTATTATTTATTAAGATGAAAATATGCCAAGTGTTACGCTATATTACCAATAGTATATGGACACCCTCCATGTCTAACATGCCATTGCACAGCAATGGTTATTAGCATAAATGTGGTCTCTTTACTTCTTTCCGCTAGGAATTGTTATTATCTGGGGCATTTGCAGTCACGAGAAACTATGTCTCAACCTTACTTTGAGCCTAGTGCAATTGAAAATGGAAATAGAAGCATAACATTGTAAAAAATTTAATTGTTCATTTGAGGCCCAAAGGCCATGTAAACCCCCAGCACAAATGTAATCACTTAGAATTCCTTCTACTCCTCTAACCCACTCTGCCCCCTCTTTCATGAATTTACTTTGGCTGTTGGCTCATGAGCATGCTCAGTTCTTCTCACTCAGATTACTAAACACACACTCCAGTCTAACTGCCAATGAAGAGATAGCATTCCTGGTTCCCAAAGAAAGTCTAGCTGTCTGAACCTATTTTTTTTTTCTTCTAACCACCCCTCTTGAGCTCAACTTAACCATTACAGTGTTCAACCCTAGCAGAACTTTTTATCAGAGCATAATATGCCTGTGTAAACCTGCATTCAGCATTGCACGAACTTTACAGCATACTGTATATGTCCTATTTGAAGATGTCAGTGTTACTGATGATGAAAATGTCCGCCATGTGAAAGCTGATTTGTTTTAGGAAAATGTGATGGTGCTGCCAAATGGATGAGGTATATGCAATACAAATTATGTGGCTTGGGTGGGGAAGACATGCCAAACGTATATATTGTTTTTTCCACACAATATGTGAAAGCTAATTTTTAAGGAAAAAATTAACAAAGGCAAAGAAAATCTAACATGGGATACATTTAATAAAATGTTATTTAAAGGGGTTGTTCACCTTTGAGGTAACTTTTAGTATAATGTAGAGAGTGATGTTCTGAGACAATTTGCAATTGGTTTTCATTTTTTATTGTTTGTGGTTTTATAGTTATTTAGATTTTTATTCAGCAGCTCTCTAGTTTGCAGTGTCAGCAATTTCATTTCTAGGGTACAAATGACCCTAGCAACCCTGCATTGATTTGAATAAGAGACTGGAATATGAATAGGAGAGGGAATGAATAGAATAATAAGTAATAAAAAGTGGCAATAACAATACATTTGTAGCCTTACGGAGCATTTGTTTTTAGATGGTGTCAGTGACCCCCATTTGAAAGCTGCAAAGAAACAGAAGAAAATTGCAAATCATTAAAAAAAACTATGAAAAATAAATAATGAAGACCTATTGGAAAGTTTCTTAGAATTGGCCCTTCTATAATATACTAAAAGTTAACTTGAAGGTGAACCACCCCTTTAAGAAAAGTTACAACTCCCAGTTGTTTCATTACTACAGTAAAGCCCACCTACATTTAAGCCCCTCTGAACATTATTTCACTCCAGATTAAAATCCTCAGGCCACAGTAGCCTTTAAAAGTCAACTAAGGTCGAAAACAGGAGTTAAAGGAAAACTATACCCCCCGAACAATGTAGGTCTCTATAAACAGATATTGCCTAAAGCAACTCATATGTAAAACCCTGCTGCATGTAAATAAACTATTTTCATAATAATACACTTTTTTAGTAGCATGTGCCATTGGGTGATCATAAATAGAAAATTGCCATTTTAAAAAATAAGGACAGCCTCCTGGGATCCTAGGATCCAACGGTGCACACAAACATACCAAACAAACTATAAAGTTAGGTCACATGAGCCAATTAACAGACAGTTGTGGCTTTTGCTTCAACACTTCTTCCCTTTACAGTTAGAGTTTAAATATTTCTGGTCAGGTGATCTCTGAGGCAGCACACAGACCATCACCCAATGGGGGTTCAAGGCAAGAGATGTAAAAGGGCAATATTTAGTTAAATATATATACCAGGTAGGTAAGATTCTTTAATATGTCACTTGATTTGATTTAAACTATCTGTTGCTCAAAAATTCATTTTCGGGGTATAGTTTTCCTTTAATGCTAAAGTCAGATCAGTACAAGCAAAAACTTGGTTAGAACTTGATGTAGCATAGGGGGATTCTAGTAATTACAGATACTGTACAAGGAGAGGAGAAAGGGAAGCTTTAACTGAGCAGCTGATACATCCTCTGCCCTCTATAAACCAACAACTTGTACAATATTATTGCAACAGTCTTACACACCTCAGTTTCCTGATATGGACTTCCTTTGAGAGGGACACTGGTCTGTGACACCACCACTGTTTATGATGATATGATGTTAATTTATGCCAGCACACATGCACAAAAATAGGTATAAAGCTGACTCGCGAATAAAGTGGATGTTTCTATAAAGTCTATAAAGTTTCTACAAAGATTTTATACGTCAGTTAATTCCACTGTGCCTATTTATAAAAGTGTACACCCATTGTGACTTGGTGAAGCCCCTTAAAAGCCCCTGATAGGACCCAATTAGCACACATCCATTACACTGACAGTCTATCACCTACCACATTCAGCTGCCAAGTAAAAACAAAGTTAGTGTTGTCATCAGTGCAGTGTTTTAGCGGCCTAAGAATAATGATTCTTAGGGGCAGATTAACTAAGGGTGAATTTGAGGGGTAAAAATCCCTTGAATTCAAGCATCGAATTTTTATCGAATTTTAACCCTTCGATTTCGATATTAAAAAAAAATGCCATAGACACATTATTCGGACTGTGGGGGGCTGTTTGGGCCTCTGTGCTCTTAAATTTCCAGGGCCTATTTTCACTCTCAGTCCAGATCTGACGTGAGGTCACACATAACACAAAAAGTAGGTTCCGCCTAAGTATTCTGGGTGTTTTTTTTTAAACAGTGAGAACTGTGAAAATATGAAATTCTCTCCCTGAATGAGTGGTACAGGCTGACATATTAGATAGCTTTAAAGGAGAACTAAACCCTTAATGAAAAAAAAGCCTACCCTACATAGACACCCCTCCCCAAACCTAGATGCTACCCCTGGTAAATCCCCCTAACCCTTTACTTACCCCTCAGTGCTGGTTCACTGGCGCCATATACTTCTCTTTGGTGATCTTCGGGAAGAGAGCAGCATATCAGAGCATGCGCAGTTGTAGTCTATGTAGGATAGGGGGTAGGTTTTTTTATTAAGGGTTTAGTTCTTCTTTAAGAACGGTTGGATGGTGTTTAGCAAGTGGTGGAATAAAGGGTTATGGAAGATAGCTCATCGTACCAGGGTTGATTCAGGGACTAGTCCGATCTGGGAGGCAGGAAAGAATTTTTTCCCCCTCTGAGGAAAATTGGAGAGGCTTCAAATTTAGTTTTTTGCCTCTGGATCAACTAGCAGTAGGGTTGCCACCTTTTTAGCCCGTGGTATCTGGGCAGGGGGCAGGTCTGTGATGTCAAATATAGGAAATCCTGCCCATTTATCCTAATTTGGAAAACCAGGCAGGCAGTTTTGACCCGTGCAGCCCTTCAAAAAACCCTAACTAGCAGTTAGGCAGGTTAAAATATAGTTGAAACTTGACAGACGTGTGCCTTTTTTCAACCTAACTCACTATGTTATTTTTCAAATTTTAAATCCTACAATTTAAATCTGAATGTCAGTTTTAGATCATGTATGCTGTATGTAGCGTGGTGAAATATTTAGACCAGGCTAATTTTTGTGGCCACACCCACCAATTACCATTTTTATTTTACAAAATTTGGCAGGTTATAAAAGTTTGAACATATCTCTGTGTTTTTTTTCAGTTATTACAGTTTTGCTAATGAAGGTGAATTGTCCTTTAAGCTGAGTCTAACTTTTCCCAGGGGACCTGCTAACTTATATTGTTACAATTACTTATCTGCTTATCTCAAAATTGTTACAAAGCATCTTATTTGCACCCGTCAGCTGTTCTGAGCTCTCTGCCAAAAACCAATTAAGTTAGAAACTTTGTTTCTTTTTCTGGCTGTTAAGTGCAGAGAAAAACGGGACTTTCCAGTACAAATGAGGGACAGCGGGTTAAGCTGTCAAAAAAGGCACTGTCCCTCTGTAAAAGGGACAGTTAGGAGGTATGCTACTGTGTTGGGTATGTAAATTCGTAAATTCATATTTATGTAAATAAATATAGAAATCTGTCCCAGCTTACAGGGAGATTGCAAAAATGTTCTCTGTAATATACTCCATAATATAATCGATTTGACAACTTTTTTTATTACGACTTTTTTCAGTTTACAAATTGGGCTATTTTTGGTCTACTTTTAAAATGTTTTTGGCTATTTTTTGGCTAGTATTTTGATAGCTATGGTTGGTTTTGAAATGAAAAACTGGCCACCTTGTATACAAGCGGTATAGATCAGGGGTCTCCAACCTTTTTTGGTCCGGGGGACCAATGTTGAGGCAAAATTGTTTTCAAGGACTGGGGGTTAAGAAGGGGGTTGGCGGGGGTCGGGAAGGGGGTCAGCGTGTGTTGGGAGGGGGTCAGAGTCCAATTTGGAGCACCTGCATCCAATCTGGCACACCAGCGTCCAATCCAGGCATGTAGGTAATCCAATTCAGCACACCGGCGTCTAATTTGGCGTTACATGTTCATTTCAGGCTAGGCTTGGCGGCCTAGTCCCGGACTTTCCTCGGCTAAGGTTGCCACCTGGCCATATGATGATGGTTGATCTCAATGTTATTAATATGGAAAAAATCTAAATATATAAATATATATATATTTTTTTTGCTGAAAAGGTGGAAACCCTAGCAGCAGCCCGGTGGTTGGGGACCCCTGGTTAAGATCCTCCCAACTGTCCCTTTTTTGGAGGGACAGTCCCTCTTTTGACAGCTCAATCTGCAGTCCCTCATTTGTACTGGAAAGTCCCTATTTACTCTGCACTGAACAGCCAGAAAAAGAAGCAAAGTTTCTAACTTAATTGGCTTTTGGCAGAGAGCCAAGTACTGCTAAGAGGTGCAAATAAGATGCTTTGTAACAATTTTGAGATAAGAAAATAAGTAGTTATAACAGTTTAGATAAGGAGAAACATTTTCCAACTTTCATAACCTGCCAAATTTTGTAAATTGACCATGGTAATTAAGGGGTGTGAAAAAAAAAATGTTGTCCCTCTTTTTACTACCAAAATGTTAGGAGCTATGCATACCTCCTAACATTTTGGAAGTAAAAAGAGGGACAAAACAATTTTTGACCATGCCCATTTCTGTGACCACACCCCCTAATTACCATGTTCAATTTATAAAATTTGGCAGGTTATGAAAGTTTGAAAATATTTCTCCTTTCTCCTTATCTAAACTGTTATAATTCCTTATTTTCTTATCTCAAAATTGTTACAAAGGATCTTATTTGCACCTTTTAACTGTTCTAGCCAATTAAGTTAGAAACTTTGTTTCTTTTTCTGGCTGTTTAGTACAGAGAAAATAGTATAAATGAGGGATTGCAGGTTGAGCTGTCAAATAAAGGACCATCCCTCCTAAAAAGGGACAGTTGGGAGGTATGCAGGCCGGGACTGGCAATCTCTGGGTTTGGGCAAATGCCCAATGAGCCACTTGCTTTGAAATTTAAATGGACTGCTAACCTAAAAATGCAAATTAGGTATATCTTAAATATGTAAATTAACTAATCACTTGAGAAATGTAAATGAGCTGTCTATAATAGCCAGCCACAGCTAAGCTGATGCTGCATTGTTAGTGCTCAAGCCAGTACCGGCATATGGGAAGAACCAGGAATTCTGACCAACTTCAGTTGGTAATATTAGAGTTGCTTGCTTTATACCCAATCCCTTATGATTATTATAGGTATGTTGGCAACTGGAGGATCCATGCTCAGAACATCAGCCTGTATATGGAACACACTGTGATATGTAGAATGAATTGCATGAGACAGACTAGTCTATTCAAGTATGCCACACTTTGGCCCTGTGATACACATGGTAATTAAAGTCCTCTTACCTGCCAGGGTGCATGGTCTAGCTGGGGGCACACAAATAGAGTTGCCACCTTTTCTTTAAAAAAATATTGGCCTTCCTATATATTTATCTTTTTTTCCTATTAATAACATTGGGATCAGCCATCAAAAATACCGGCCAGGCCGGTAAAATACCAGCCAGGTGGCAACCCTACACACAAAGGAAAATTTAGAATATACTGAACGTATAGGGTCACTAATCCATCAGATAGGATAGTTGTAATACAAACTAGGGTGAGATATTTGTTGCAAGGGCCAGTTCCAGCACATAGGGTGTATAATATTACTGGGGATTATATGTAGGGTTGCCACCTGGCCGGTATTTTGATGGTTATTAATCCCAATGTTATTAATAGGAAAAAAGATAAATATATAGGAAAGCCGGTATTTTTTTCAAGAAAAGGTGGCAACCCTAACCCTAATATGGTAATGGACTCTTAAAATATCTATTGATAAACACTGGTTCTAGTTAATCTTGGGGTTAGAAATATATATCATACTTTGCATATAGTGAATACACGGGCTGCTTTGATACTTTTGCCAGGGCTGTTTTTTCCTTCCAGTCCGGCTTTGGAGGTATGGGTACAGGCCCGGACTGGCAATCTGTGGGTTAGGGCAAATGCTAGATGGGCTGCTATAAGGTGCCATAGAAAGTCAGTATTTAGTGGGCTGGTGGGGGCTGATTGGGCCTATGTGTGGGCTGATTGGGCCTCTGTGTACCTGAAATGCCAGGGCCTATTTTGATTCTCAGTCCAGTCCTGTATGGGTATGTAAGATGACAACAGGCTGAAAATAATTTTGGGTAACAGTACAGTAACATCCAGGCTATAAAGGTGACCAATTATTAAACATTACACAGGCGGGTGACAAGAGAGGCTGACTGATAACAAGTCTGTGCTCCAGCATATTTCTGTACAGGCTGATGGTGGGGAAACATGTTTGGGCGGAAGTACAGTATAATATACAACCCAGGCTGCTGGTGGTGGAATGTTAGGTAAATGTAACTAAGGGAAGTTACAGGCGGGCTGAAGGGAGTGCTGGGGACAGAGTGTTTATATTGAAGCGACAGCTGGGCCCATCCCAAGCCTGAGGCAAATACAGAGACAAGTAGTCTATTGCTCTTACGCAGGAATGGGAGTTGCTAAGCAGTGAGTGCAAGTGGGCGGAGCTTGTGCTTCCAGTTCCTGTTCAGTGAATGGGATGATACATGTTATAGTATCTGTACCCAGCCCTCCTCCTCCTTCCTCAGGTACAGTCCGGCTGCATCTCATCCGTTAAAGAAAGGACGACCGAACCGTAGCCAAAGCCATAGCCAGCGACATCAAGACCGAAGCCAGAGTCGTCCCGGCCGCAGGATGAGCAACACTGCCGCAGAGTCTGTCGCACCATCCGACAAGGAGGTGGACAGTGTAGTGCACAGCGATGATCATAACGACGCCAAGGCCTTCTATGACAAACTGGCCCCCAAGAAAAAGCCTAAACTAGTAAGTACCGTGCCTGACAAGCCAGGCCTTCAGCCCTGGACTACAACTCCCAGCAGCCCCCGTACCACGAGATAGAAGGGACTGGCAGCTGCTGCTGTTGCTCTTTAGTTGACAAAATACCTTTTATAGTAAGTTGAGAGTGGTCCTGTGGGTGTGGCCTGCTGGTGATGGGACCTGAGTTGAAGTCACAGAGTAGAATCGGGCGGTTAACTTTTAGTATGTTATAGAATGGCTAATCATAAGCAACTTTTCAATTAGCCTTTGTTATGAAGTTTTTTAATTATTTGCCTTTTTACGTCTGACTTTTCCAACTTTCAAATGTGGGGGAGGGGGTCACCGACCCCATCTAAATAAACAAACACATTTATCTTTATTGCTTCTTGTTATTACTTATCTTTTTATTCGGGACCTCTCCTATTCATATTCCAGTCTCTTATTCAGATCAGTGCATGGTTGCTAGGGGAAATTGGACCTGAGCAACCAGACTGCTGAAATGGCAAGCTGGAGAGCTGCTGAATAAATTAAAAAAAAAGTCAAAGACCCACAAATGATAAAAAACGAAAACCAATTACAAATTGTATCACTATCTACATCATACAGGTATGGGGCCCGTTATCCAGAAAGCACCGAATTACAGAGAGGCTATCTTCCATAGACTCCATTTTATCCACATAATCCAAATAAAAAAAAATAAAAAAACTCCCGAGCATTCTGGATAATAGATCCCATACCTGTACTAAAAGTTCACGTAAAGGTGAAGCACCCCTTTAATTAACTGCAACGTTGTAAATAATTCACAGCTTTAATCGTACAGGTATGGGACCTATTATCCAGGCCTCGGGTTTTTCTCCCCGGATAATGGATCTTTCCCTAATTTGGATCTTCCTACCTTAAGTCTACTAGAAAATCATGTAAACAGGAAATAAACCCAATAGGCTGGTTTTGCCTCCAATAAGGATTAATTATATCTTAGTTGGGATCAAGTACAAGGGACTGTTTTATTATTACACAGAAAAAGGAAATCAGTTTTTAAAAAAATTGATTATTTTGGTTAAAATTGAGTCTATGGGAGACGACCTTCCCGTAATTTGGAGCTTTCTGGGTAACAGGTTTCCAGATAACTGATCCCATACCTGCAGTACATTTTATTACCTATGCCAGGGCACGCAGGCTGAAGGCCATATCTGCTCCTCCAAATTATTTTTCTTTTCGGTTTTTTGACCGCCAGCATGGCCAAGGTGTCCGTTGAGCTCTTTTTATGATGTTGTTTTACAATAATCCAACACCAAAATAAAAGAGAGAGAGTATCCAAGGCCAAAAAAAAAACTAATAGGGCAACATACAAAGCTTATTTAACTGTCCTGAAAGCCATTATTCCAGAGTCAGGAAGCAAAACTTATACTGCACAGTGATTACATCAGGGGGGTTGGTAGGCCCAATGGGGTTGCCCTGGCACTAGCAATGGATTAAACTGATTTCTTTTATGTTTCAGCCTAAGCCCCAGAATGCTGTGACCATTGCCGTCTCCTCCAGGACTCTGTTTAATATGGTGGAGGAGAGGAGGATATACGAGGAGCTGGGAGTAGAGAAGTACGTGCAGTACCAGCAGGACCATGAGACCGAGCCCCTGAAAACAGGACCTGCCTTCCCCTTCGTAAAGGTAAATTGCAGCACTTGCCTGAAAAGAAAAACTCCCGACTGACGGAGTCGGCAGCTTATTGGCCCGTGTATGGAGCCCTCCGACGGGCTTCCCCGATCGATATCTGTTGATGTCGATCAGACGATAATAAAAATCCCGTCAGATCGCATCCGCATGTGTTCATTGATGCTGTCCCGCGATCCGACCGCCGGCACCCTTCGTTATGATCAAATCATTGGGCCCTGGGGCCCACGATCGGATCAGCCCGATATCACCCACCTCAAAGTGGGCTTATCGGGGAGAGATCCGCTCGTTCGGCAACATCGTGAAACGAGCATATTTCCCCCGTGTATGGCCACCCTTAGCCCAAACTGTCAGACCATGTTGACAGCTCATGCAGCAGTTATCTGGGTAGAGAGTGTCGGCTCTATTGCAAAATATCTGTAAACAAAAGGGCCGAGTGCCTTCATTGTGTTGTATAATAACACACCCTACCCCTGTCTCAATTGTATGTTTATGGCAAATAGTATGACCTGGAAATGCGCGTTTCTGCATTCAGTCCACACGGCTGATACATTTGGCATTCTGTAACCCAAAACACATAAAACAATAGCCTAAGCCAATTGAGCGTGGCCCGAGACCGGTTCCCTGTTGACGTTTTCAGCAGCAGCAGCTTCATCAGATGGTTATTGTTCTTTGTCTTTACTTATGTAGCATCAACATGTTCCTCAGCAATTTACGTGGATTACACATCATTCTCATTAGGCTTCCGTTGTAAGGTTCCTATCACATTCACACACACTAGGAGCCTGATAAACTGTCTGTTCTCAGGGCGTGGGGTGATTGTTCCTGCCATGTAGTGACTGGATTGAAATGATCTAAAGATTTCCTCCATCATGGACTTAATTCTACCAGCACAATCTTGCCATGCAGAGACTCTTGACTTAAGGGCTGGGACTAGGGTTGCCACCCAGCCGGTATTTTACCGGCCTAGCCGGTAAAACACCAGCCAAGGCCGGGGCCGGTATTACAAATTTACCAGCAAAGTAGCTGCCGTTAAATTTGTAATACCTCTTAAAAAGGCCCTTGCCTTGCCTGAAATCCAAAGAAAACTTACCTTTTTCGCGTCTTCAGCCGATTGCTGCAGTGGCTCCGCCCCTTTTTGCGCCACGGCCCACCCCTTTTACGTCACGGCCCGCCCCTTTTTGGTCCCCCCCCCGCCGGCCGGTAAGTAATTTGTAAAAAGGTGGCAACCCTAGCTGGGACAGACGGGGAGATTCTGTCGCCTGGTGTTTAATCGCAGGCGACAATCACCCCGAACTCCCTTCTCCCTGTCCACCGCTAGTTTAAATGAAAAAGCGCCAGCGCTGTGCACACGCGGCGCGGCGATTTCCGGAATCGCCCGAAGTTACCTCACGAAGTAACTTCGGGCGATTCCGGAAATCGCCGCGTATGTATCAGCGCTGGCGCTTTTTCATTCAAACAAGCGGCGGACAGGGAGAAAGGAGTTTGGGGAGATTGTCGCCTGCGATTAAACGCCAGGCGACAGAATCTCCCCGAACCTCCCTGTCTGTCGCAGCCCTAAAGGTATAAAGCACTGTAGGCCCAGCAGTGATTGTAACCCCTGTATTCCCATAACTCTCTGCCCCTGTCTCCCCACCCATTTCTGTTTGTTTCTTATACTCATAAAAAGCCGGTTATATTTACAGTCTAGTTTCTCTCACCCCACCCTCCAAATGCACCTCAGCAGGGAGTTGGGCACGGCAGATTCCTCACATTGTTACAGATAAAACTCAGATAAAAAGGACTCAGAAACACAACTTCCTGTGATAAAACATTAACCGATACTGAATACTGTACTTGGTACTTGTACAAATGTCCTCCTATGGATATTAAGAGAGCGTGCTCCCTGGCTTTATTCCTTAGCAAATAAAACAAAGATTACCATGATAAAACCTATGAGTTTTGTGCCGCAAAAACTTAAGCCTACTTGAATAGAATGTGGAAAGTGCAAAGGGACATTTCTTTTCCCTGACTTCTTAAGGTCATGAGCTAACAGGGCCGCCATAGGAATTCGAGGGTCCCTGTAAATTTTTTTCCCTCCCACAAGTACAAAAAAAACATTGGTGGCCAGCTCCTCCCCTACAAGTAAAAATAAAAAAAACCTATTGGTGGCCAGCCCCTCCTCTGCAATTAAAAAAAAATTGTATTTTACCGCCTGGACGGTATTTAGATGGCTGTTATTAATAGGAAAAAAAGATAAATATATAGGAAGGCTGGTATTTTTTTCAAAAAAAG